>JARHVA010004907.1:305000-587500 GCA_037957365.1 Torreya grandis
TAATATTTTATTTAAATGCTTGATATTTTGACTATTCTATGCCATGTGTCTTTTAAAAATTTGTCCACATGTCCCATTCCAATTTTTACACATGCCAACATTTAAGTGGTCTATTTTGCCATGTCATCACTTTTACTAGGTTTGACAACTTTGACTAACCATAAATTTTACATACAAACTCAAAATTGGTCCATAAAAAATGCATTAGAAAGATTGTGATAAGTTTTATGCCATGTAACTAGTTCATAAACATTATATGACCATCAATTTTTTCATTTTGACCAGATTTGACTACTTGTTGGCCAAACTTTGACCAATGATAACTAGAGAATATGATGCCTTTTTTTGCATTCCAACAGTTGCCAAAAAGATCTTGATGATCTCTACACAATGGACCACATTTAAATAAAACCAAGGAACATTTGAAAATATCTTCTAGATCAATTATCTATAACACTTTGCATAACATTATGTTTATTGCCTATGACTAAGGCTTTATACTAGTTTTATTGTAGGTTTATGCAACTTTTATAAATGATAATAGTAACCTTATAAACATAAGTAGTCAATTAACAATTTTACTAACCTAAGTAATAGAATATGTATTTTACTACAACAAAGAATCCAAACAAATCAGTGTTTATACAAACACTCAGTTATAAACAAAATAATGATAAGTCACGTTAAAACATAAACAAATTCATTCAAACAACTAAGCAATAACATTAACAGCTATTAATGTAGTACACAAATAGATTAGTGAAATTATGAAATCGAAAAAAAATGATCACATTTGACATATATAACATAAATCAAAACATACTATAGTTATCTAACTCAAAAAATAATCACAAAACATGTTAATCTACTATGGTGTGTGCATGGGTTTCCAATTTTTCTCTCTATCATCCCCCAATGCCTACATCCACACCATTCTATTTGATTATGCCCTCCATCCATCATAATATGAGGGATGGATCTATCCTACATCCACCTCATAATAATGAAGGTAGCTAGCCTGAAACATGATTATATCCTTAAAATATTGTTATATAACTAACAAACATGATCATCAAGTACAAAATATGAAATTAAAACTATCTCATAGAAAATTAATCATGTAAATCAAGTTATATATATATATATATATCCCATAATCAACATATGACATAAAGCTTAATTAAATAGTAGTTAACCAAATAACAACCATAAAAATCTATGGATCAAAAGGTTATTCATCTTAGAGATAAATCAAGATGTGATAAAATCCATGGATCATATTCAATATGTCTATAATTTAAAAACTAATGTGTAAGTTCCCCATTATTTGATGTCACAACCAACTCATATCATCGACATGAAAAAACAAAACACAAAAACTTTACAAAATTTGTAAATTTTCAAATATTCAAACTTACAAAAAATATAAAGTTTCACATATTTATCAATATTTATAGATGCAACTATGGTGAAATCATATTTAGAATCCTAAGAAATTATTGGGCTAAAAATCTACCTTTTTCTAATCTATCTTTTGGTATGTAATCAAATCCGAGTTTATCATATGTTGATTTTCAATCAACAAATTTTAAAAGCCTTCCAAATATTGACCTTCAACATTCCTCTCAAAAATAATCTAACTAGATGATTTTCCAATATGATTGTGTCTTCTATGTCTCTTTTTAAACTACATTTGATGTTCTAGAAGAGACATGTAGTGTGATAAATATTAATATAATCTACTAGGGTAGGCATATTGGATGGACCATAATTGACTGATAACATTTTAAACATATCAAGAAAAGGCAATTAAAATTATGAACATTATGTTTGGTTTTCTATAACTACTATGGCTACTATGTGGTATGGGTAGATTCTTCATAGAACACATTTAAATAAAATGATGATTAGTTTTGCTTATGACTATAGATTGGAAGTTGAAACTAAAAATTTGGTGTTTTATTTTGACAAGGAAATGTATGTTCTATTTTCTTGATATATTTAATATAATTATAAACTAGACAAACACAATATGTGCCATGTGTATGCAATTAGAAATGCATCAGATCTACTAATCAATTCTATCTCAGAGAAGATAGATCCTATTTATGCTTTTGATTGGGGATACATGAGATAATAAAAAACACAATCAATATGGATCTTATACAAAAAATTAGGGGATATATTACCATAATAATATAATTAGGTAGGGTTATAAAGCCTCTAGTCAATACAAATTATGCAATAACCCTAAGTCCTATGTTTTCATATTCATTAAACTAATAACAAGTAAAGTAAAAGTCTAATCTAGTGCTCACCGGTTAATAAAAAACAAAATTAAACATGCATAAAATACATATACTCACATTAATTTATATGGAATCATAATTCATGGAAGAGAAGTACAAATGCATATCTATCTATTCTTAAAAAGGAGGACCAAAGTTAGGAATACTTACCTTTGAAGATAAACCTGTTGAGCCTCAATCTCTCCCTTGGCCAAGGTGATTCACAAGAGGTTATTATGGTATGAAAGGATGACAAGGATAAATTATCTTTAGTATACACAACCTATAAATGCATCTAAAATACTTTTCCACAAGATAAGATCTATATCTCCAAAAAAAGTATGAAACCCTAAGCTTGCTCCTCAAGTAGAATGGTGGATAAGTAGATGTGAAATATATCTTACTTATTATTATATTCTCTTAGAAATGGTGAAATTATTATTTTTATATAGGTGGATCTAACCTTAAACCCTTCTAAAATTTTTGGATGACAGGGTTGACCCAATCGGCCTAGTATCATTATTGACAAAAACTCACTAGGTCATGGACTAGGTCAGCTAGGAGCTGAACTAAACCCTAAATAAGTTTTGTCGATAAGAGTACAAAGTTGACATAGTTAACATAGTCATGTAAACTATTAAAATAGGCTTTATTCTATAAAAATGGCTACTAAATGTGGTAAAATACTAGAGGAGTGTGCAAAAGAGAAGGCCAAGCTTAGGTGATGGTTTTTAAGAGACAAGTGTGTAGATAACAAGTGGCAAAAGGGATAAAAGTCCTATGAAGCACCAATGGTATACCCACCCATTCCTTGGTGTACCCCTTAAGTTTTGTACTTAGATATATTGAGACTCAATGAGTTCATTTAAGATAAAGATCATTATTAATTGATAAAAGTATGAAAATATTATGTGTATACATATGCCCCACTTGAAGTTCATCATGTGTCATGTAAGTGTAACACATGATGGTGCTTCATGAAAAGAACATGATGGCACATAACATTGATGTTAATTAAAATATAATAAGTATAAAATAAGATAAATGAAAGGATAAAATTGAAAAATACATATCTTTACTTACCTTAGTGCTATAGATAAGGAAGGAGATGCAAGAGATGTGAAGGCATCCAATGTGAGGAACATTAGTTGAACCTATAGAGATTAGTGAAAAAGAGAAAAAAAATCAATTTTTTTAAAAAAATATGCATATAATATTTATAAATATTATATATTACATGAGGATTCCATAAATTTTTATGGTTTGAAAAATGAGTGAGTAGAAAAAAAGATATGATGAAAATAAGGAATCTGATGGTAAATATTTAAAGGGTAAATATGTGTGAATAGTAAATATAAATAAGGTGAAAAATAATTCATTTGATATTTTTTGACTATTTTGAGAGAAAAATATAGCTCTAAGAAACCTAGTGAAATCTTAGAGAACCACCAGGATGGTGAGGAGATGACAACTGAGATTTGGAGAATGCATAGTGGCTAGAATGAGTGCAACATAGGCAAGCAACTAAGAATTTCAAATTTTTTGAGAGTTTTTATTTTCAATTGAGTGTTTTTATATAAAATTGTTAATTAGGAAAAATATAGAGACATGAGAATGGTTTAGGGACACTAGGGGTCAAATGGGGTACTAGGTTAAAAGGAGTCAAAGAAAATAAATGCCTAAGTCATTTCTTAAAATGGATCAAAGAATCATCACATTGAAAGAACAAGGTCAACCTAGTCAACCAAGTAGGTAGAAAACAAACTTTTAAAAGGTCAAACCTAATAGGTCATGGTAAACATAGTTTTTTGGGTAAAGGGTTGACATAACACATCATGGTCGACTTAGTATGTTAAGTTAAAAGGATGACTTAATACTATAGGGAAAAACATAAATATGACTTAGTTGTTTAAGTCCAAGTGGCCAACCTAGTATTATAGGGTCATCTTAATTATTTTCTAAGTGGCTGATATAGTACACAAATGAAGGAAAATGGGTGATATAGTACTTTGAAGGCATATGGTGGCTGATTTAGTACTGAAATGGATAATTAAGCTAAAAATATGTCAAATTGGGAAGAAATAAATAAATTGAGGAAAAAATTGGCTTGTTTTTTTATGAAAATTAAAAAGAATGTATTTTAATTATGAGTGATATGGAGGTTTAATACATCTTTTGTTGTTTTATTATTACATGGGTACTAGATGTTTTAGAAATTGGTAGATGCATCATGGCTACCAAATCTATTAGATCACTTAATGGATGCAGATAGAGTTAGATTAGTTACATTAGGCTTGGGAGGCATAATAGAGATGCAAAAGGTCCCATTGAGTGTTGATATAGTGGTTATGTTCCTAGGAACATGTTAATGTTTGACCAACACTTTTATATGGGTGGTGGATGGGGTTAACATATAGGTTGTTATCACTTTGGAGGATGTCCATTCATTTCTTGGATTTCCTATAGGGGACATTGGTGATCATGGGGATACTAAAAGATATAAAAGAGAGGTGAGCATTAGCTTGATGGGAAATGTGATTAGATAGGATTTAATTGAGATTGAGGTTGAGTCTATTTAATGTCTATATTACACATATTTTAGATATCTATAAGGCTATGAAAAGACTTTTGATAACACAAGTGTTATGTCACAAGCCAGATGATATGGTACCACTATAATTGATAGCCTTGTGTCAGTCTATATTAGATCATGGAGCACTTTATTACTTGGGTTATATCATCTAGATTTACCTCATGCATGATATGTATGGGATGTTGTCCATAGGGTATAAGACCATGGGACTAGTGGTACTAATAAGTGCCTGGAGATATGAGAGGTTATTGATGTACTAACTAATTGGGTTGCCCCATGTGGTTGATGGTCAATTACCTTAGGTTTTGATATGGAGACATGATCAAGTGGTGTGGGTCATGTCCCATATACTATCACTAAAGATAGTCACATGAGGAGATATTATATGGAAACCTTATGCACACATTATGATAGTTTGTCTTATTTGTCCAACTATGGTAGTAGGGTTAGTATGAGTGTGGATCATGGGCCACTACACCTGGTAGGTAGAGCCATAAATGGTGGCATGCTTTCTAAGATATTTTAGACTCCTTCACCTGCTGGATCTTATAATGGTGCCTATATTTTAGGCTCAACATGTAAGATAACTGAGGGGGAGAGGAGGAGTGTTATTTAAGAGATTAGAGATCAAATTGTGACATGTGAGACCATAGACTAGTCAAGCATGATAAATAGTAACTAGAGAGGGAATGGACATGGATGTAGGGGTGCTTAAGGTACCACATCTATCACCACAATAGGAGGAGTGGTGACCACCTTAGATACACCACCAATGGATATGTTAATAGTGAGAGAGAGCATAAAGTGTGGTTATATATGGAGAAAAGATCAATTGGTGCAGGTCATGCCCCATGTACTGCACTAAATACAATCACATGAGGAGATATTGTATGGAAGTCTTATGCAAACATTATGATAATTTGTTTGAGTTGGGTGACTATGGCACCAAGGTTATCATGAGTGTGGATCATGGGCCATTACACTTGGTGGGTAGAGCCATAATTGGTGGCATGCTTACCAAGATAATTTAGACTCCTTCACCTAATGGATCCTATAGTGGTACCTACATTTTGGTCTTATCATGAAAGATAGATAAGGGGGAGATGAGAATGAGGAGTTATAGTCAAGATAATGGAGATCAAAATGTGACATGTGAGACCATAGACTAATCATTCATGATAGCTAAAAACTAGAGAAGGCATGGATGTGGATGTATGGGTGTTTCAAGTATCACATCTAGCACCACAATAGGAGGAGCGTCAACCACCTTGGTTACACCACTAATGGATATTACAATAGTGAGAGAGAGCACATAGGTGGTCATCTAGGATGACCCATCAATCAACCTAGGGTAGAGTTGGTCTATAGAGCACCATTGAGGTAAGGCTTGAGATGTGCATGGGTGGTCACCCTAGGGTTTACTTTGATTGGGAGGCAACCCAAAGATGAGTTACTTATGGGATAAGATTATTGAGAGACCATGCTCAATAGATTATCAAATGGGGAGATGGTTATTGATGACATCATGATAGGTAATAAATGGTTATAATTTTTAGTATTTGATATATAATACTAGTGGTATAGATAGATTATAGATAGATATGTTTTGAGATGTATATATGATCTAATATATATATATATATATATATATATATGTATAGTTTAAATTTTTTAAATCATGTATGTGAGGATGAGGTAAGATGGGGATCCCTAGTGATGCAAGTGCATAATGATATTCTAGATGAGGTGTTGGCACCATACAACCCTACCACATTTGATGTTCCCATGGTACCATCTTCCCTAACTCAAGTAGGTTGGTTTAGACTAGTAAGGTAAGCTAGGAGGTAGCTATAGGAATTCAAATATGGGTTACAACTACCAGTAGGGGTGGGAGAAAGAGAGGCATAGGCATGGTATTCCTTAGCTCAGGAGAGATCCATGCATTTAGATACCATTATTTACCTAGGACAAGTACAAGCCTAGGTGGCCAACCTATAGGGATAGGTAGCATACTTATTCTAAGGCATCTATGGGAATCATGGCTAGGCCATGATATAGACATGATAAATCACAACCTTAGAGTATTACATATATATATATATATATATGTATATATATATATATATATATTCTATTTTGACAATTAGATGTTGATCTTATGTTTTATATTATGGTTGTGGTTGTGGATTCATGAATATATTTATTTCTAGCACATGTATTTTATTTTTTTTGTATATGCTATATAAATATATGTGTGGTGTTTTATTTTCTATGATTATGTAGGATACATGCATGGTTAAAAAGAAACAAGCAAAAAAGACCTGGCAAGGTATAATTAATAAAAAAAAAATGCACTACACGCTATATCACATTGGTAAATGTGTAATAAAAAAATATGACTAAGTATAAGAAACCAAATATTGGTAAACATAAGGAAAAAATTGTTTTTAAACCATGAGAAAGAGTGACACCAAATTAAAATAAGTAAAATCACACTAAGTCACATTGGGAAGTATGGAATTAATGTAATAGAAATGGAAAGCACATGAAAGAATAATGGTATAGAAACAAATCAATTAAGTTAATCTATCATACTAAATAATGTTGGGAAGTATAAAAGATAAATAAAATTGGTAAAATGGTCTTAAATTAATCACACTAATTCAAGTTGGGAAGTATCAAAAACCTAAGAAAAGTGGTTGGATTCTTACATGCAATCAAAAAATAAGAAGATAAAAGTGAAACATTAATTAAGTAAGCATAAAACACACTAAATAAATATGGGAAACATGCCAATTACATGTAACTCATAATCAATCACATCTTATCTCATATTTGACACATATAATTTTGTTGTGACTTGATTATTGGAAAATTTTGTGAGGAAGGACAGGTCCTATCCATGGTCTTACACTGTAACTCATAAAGGGAAAACCAATGAGGTGGAATTAATGTGAAAATATGGTAAAATGATATGTTTGAAATGGTAGTTTGAAAATTTTGGTAATCTGTGAAGAAGGCCAGGTCCTATCCATGGTCTTATAATGTCACTCACAAATGGAATCCCTAAGGGAGTGATTAGTGAGGAAAACAATATTTATCAAGGGGAAATATTAGGGTTGTAAGGAGTGAATAAGGGAATGTAATAATCATAACATAGCATCTTATGAGAAGACCGTAGAAAACATGAGGAACACTAAGGAAATGAGAAGACACTAAGTGATTAGTGACCATCAATATATAGAGGATCCCTATTCACTATAGGCACAAAGTTGTGTAGGAAAATAAGTGTGTTAATAAGATAAACTCATGTTGGTTATTTTGGGAAAAAAAATTAAAATAGACCTACCTTCCCACAATGTATTCCCCATTCCTTAAGACGTTTTACAAAGTTATCGGTCTACTGCAAATATTGGGTGCTTGTGTGAGAAAGTAGGTAGCGCTAACAATTTTTTTAATTATATTTTTCTAATCTACTAGCCTACTACACACCAATAGACCTCAGATATATTATGAGGCCAATTGTGGAGTTTTAGATTCAATTATAAAAAGGACATATACTTATAATCACATCTTTTTATGTGATTTAACTTTTAAGAATTTTGAATGTTACCTTTTAAATCATTGCCTTTTGTTAAATGATTTAGATTTTTAATATTTTATGTCTTTTATGATTCCTCATCCATACAAACTTGGAATGACCAATCATGAGAGATAGAGTGATACACATTAATGAGCTTTAGGCTTTGTCTAAAGGAAGCCAAGTATCCAAAGATATGATTGACTAGAACACTTAGGATTAACTATGACCAGACATGTTATCTCAAGTCTCAACCATGTGTATGCTTAATTTATGAAAGGGAATAAAGGGGAGTAAAGGGATATCCAAAGTGTATTAGTAAAAGTATTTTTTAATGACATGAATTGTTTTATAATTGATCACATGGTAAAAGAGAAATGACTAAAGGGAGCAAGGTTTGTATAACCAAGTCATAATAATAATTATCTATGTTTATATAGATAAGATAGAAAACAATCATGAAAAGGACAAGGGATTCATAAGAAATGACCTTAAGAAAAACAAGAATTCAATTATGAAAAAGAAACCATAAGATAAAAAATGACATAAAAAACACGTAATATAAAACAAAAGTCACCATGTAAGATAGATAAGAATTTGACATAAAATCAAATGATATAAAATAGATAAATGTCTATTTAGAGCACATGTCCAATCCAAATTAAAATTTAAGAACAACATGCATGTATTCATAATTACTAATATATTTATCCACACACATAATCCATAACATCTGATAAGTATCTATAAAGTTGAATGTGAACTATAGTTAATGTGTCATCAATATTTAAGGAAAATTGGCAAATAATTCACATCAAATATCCTTAATAGAAAATGTAGGAATGCCTGAAGGATCATCTTGATGAGGGATATCATGCAAGTGATACTCTAAATAATTCATGGGAGTGGATTTTATGGGAGATAAAGGGATCACCAATGGGAAAGGCGCCATCGGTGAAGGTGGAATCATAGGTGAGGGAATCATGGGTGGATAATTAGTAGGTGGAGAATGGACCATAGGTAGAGATTGAACCATAAGAAGTGGAACCATGGGGGTAATGGGGATCCTTCTTGTGAGAGTGACCTATGGGAGGAAGAGTAGAATTTGAATTTATGCTTAGGATATGATCCTTGAGATGCTTCTAAATAATGTGGAATTGATTAGTGTGATTTATACAACATTGGTGCTAGAAATAATATACCTCTCCATACTTGAGAAGATGCTTAGGTAATATTTTTGGGGGAGGTATAACATTGATTGAGGGCTAAGGAGTGGTGAGATGTAAGGTGTCAATATTTTTTTTCAACTTTTAATAATGCATGGATGAATGGTTATCTATGTTTTGGAAGCAACATATGTGGTTGTGAGTAGACTTGGTAGGTGTACTCACAAGAGGGGAGAAATAAAAGATGCGGAAACTTGGTATAGGGAATAGTCTCTAGTCTAATGACCAGTAAATTTATGAATGTCATAATAATTATAATTGAACCATTTGGTGGGAAAAGGATCGAAATATGGTAAAGGGAGAGAACCATCACCAAGAGAAGGTGGGGATAGTCAAGAAACTAGACAAGGCTCAACTGAAGGAGTAATGTGATAAAAATTAGGAAGAGACTCAATTATAGGAGTGGGAATGGGATATAAATTAGGCTATACTAAGGGAGGGGTGGGATGTATATAAGGCTAAAGGATAGTTGCAAGCATCTCAAACATAAGTCAACTAGAGTGGTCATGGTATCTAACAAAGTGATAGGGACCAATCATAGCATGATCCATAATCATACTCCTATGAGGTTCTTCAAAAATTAGATGTGAGAATAAAATCTCTACCATGTCATCAAGAGGAAAAATGTTAAAATTAGGAATGGTATAGGATGGAATACTAGAAGATACACTGAAAGACTAAAGTAAAGAGGAACAATAGTGAATATCTCAACGTCTCAATCCTAAACAAGACCTCATAAGAATAGATCATCTAAGGTATAACCATCATTATAGTTAGGTGTATGAATGTTGATGGTGCAGGTAAGGATGACCTTATCATTTGATGTTGTGTGATGAATATAATATTGAGTCTTAGTTAAGATAATGGGGATGTCATCTCAAGGTAGTTCATGATAATGAGGTTGTGAATAAGTGGTAACCTAAGAGATGATATGAAGTGAGAGTTCTAAAGTTTTAACCTTGAGATAAATATTGTAATGCTAGTTATAATCAAAATTTAAGAGGTTAGGGGGTATATTCCTAATGATTTTAGGGTGACCATTATAACCTCAAGTGGAATTGATAAGAAAGTTAAATCATTGAGATTCATGAAATGGAATGCTTGGAAAGGGTTTAAGGGTAATAATATTAATTATACCATGATATTATAATTGTTTGAAGTTCCAAGGGTTGGTGTCCCCCTAAATTTTATAAATGGCTACATTTTGAGGAAATTTAATGACACATTGGCAAGTAGAAGAGGCAATTACCCTCATGCGATGAGTCCAAGGCCCACCAATCAAAATGTTATACGATAGAGGAAAGTTAAAGATCATCACCTTCATGTGGATGGTAATAGGTGGGAAAATAATGGGGAGTCACACAAAAATGAAAGGAGACATTTACCTTTAGTCATAACCTTGACATGTGTTACATGTGGACTTGAGATTAAATTCTAAATATCCAAGGGTTTTAATAAATTCAAGAGAGGCAGTACAAGTTTTATAAAATTCATTAATAAAAGCACACTTGACTTGGATATCATTGATTTGGATACTAATAAAAAGGGGAGGATCATTTGCACAAAGTAGAATCTCATCAGGGATCATAAAATAAATGGGGAATTTGAGGGAAATAGAAGTGTCTAGTGTTTCATCAATATATATGGACATCTATTCACACTATTGTAAAATGCTATTTTTTGATCTGGATAAGGTGGTTTCACATTCTACTAGGGGAGGATGAGGGATATTACTTTAAAAAAAATCTACATAAAATGATTATGATAATGTGGAGAAGTCCACATAAGTTCAATAAATGGGATTTGAGATGGGAGATTAGTAAGTTACATGATAAGATCCCACTCATCATAACTCATAAGAGGACTATTAGAAAGAGGTGCATAGTGTTAAAAGAGGTCCTCAGAAGGAGGAGCTGAAGTGCATTGGAATTTATGTTGATAACAGGTGGAAGTATTATGCAAACTAATTACCTAGTGAATATTAGATCTTTGAGTCTGATTAACATTAATTATCAACCTAGGGTGTGTACACTTTTCAATTATGTTAGCATTATATATGAATTATTGATTCATAAATAAACTTACTTAATTGGTTGTAGTATAATGAACTTATGTTGAATTCACTAGATAATTATACTATGAAAATATTATGATAGAAATACAAAAATAATTCACACTTATAAATCACACATACATCACACTTTATATATTTAGATTAATAATGAAATCTACTTACACAATCTTAGCTAAGGATGGTTAGGATCTTCACTATAGCTCCTTTTGAGGGGGTTTTTCCTCATTCAAAACTGAGTTTCAATCCTTCTCTGAAGATTTTCAAAAGTTTCTTATAGAATCAACTTTCTCATTACTCAAATCTATAGCAATTAAAGATTTCTATAGAAGACTACAATGCAATGACTTCTATAGTTATATTAACTATCCAATCTCAATTTCAACTTCACCAACTCCTAATCTGATCTAGGTTATGCCATCAAATATAAAATGCAATTTATTTTAGGCTTGATTGGGTTAAGGATAAGATATATTGTTTTACTGGTTTATTCTTTTTTGTCTTCTTCCTATTGTCCTTGTCTTTCTCATATTTTGCAACACATCTAAATTTCCGTGTATGTAAGGAGTCTGTATAATAACTATGGTCCTTTATAATGATCCATTTAGTTCCCAAGATAGTTGGAAGTGTCCTTAAGATCTGGTCACAATAATAGCTCTATTTTGTATAGTGGTTATAGGCAACATATAGGTAAAACCTATAGTTGCTATGATCACTCTATAGTGGCTATGGGAAACCTATAGGTGAATACTATAGTTAATAAAATTAACCTATAGTGGCTATAATTAGCCTATAGGTGGAGCCTAAAATTGCTATGAGCAACATATAGTGGCTATGAATAGCCTATAGGTGGATCCTACATTTTCCATAGGTAACCTATAGGTGGAGCCTATAGTTTTTGTGGGTAGCTTGTAAGTGTTGTGCCCAAATGAGATCCAACAACCTTAAATTATCCTTCAAATTCTTGTTTAATAAATTTACATAAGTATAATCTAATCAAGGAAAAAGCATCAATAATTCATAACACACACACACAAACACACACACACACACACACATCAATACACACATCAATGCACACATAAAATTATAAATTCATTCATTTGTATGAGTCATCGATGGTTATGGGGATTTACATAGAAAAAGATATATACTAGGTATGGATGAGGCTATAAAATAGAGTAAGTGGTGGCCTCATCACACCCCCTACTTAACCTCTTGCTCAACCTCAAGCAAGTCTTGGATGTATTTTAAGACCACAAAAATTTATAAAATCAAGGGGATCATTGCAACCTGACCCTTTAAGGATATTGAAGCCTTTAACATCATCAATGTTCTCCCATCTTTTCTTCTTAGCCTCTCTATCAGTTGGGACCTTTCCCTCTAAGTCAAGAATTGGTAACAAAAATAAAGGAGGTTGAAACATAAATCCTAACCATTTTACCTTTCTCTTCTTAACAATCTCAATATACATGTATACTCTGTGTATAGCCTCCATAAGGTTTTGAGAGGAGTAAAGTTCCTTTTTTAAAGCATTAGAAAGTTTTTCCCATCTATGAGAACAAGAAATAAAAATTTGTTTTCCATCTCTTTCCATATGACTCAAATAATGATTCTAAACTTCTACCTATTTCTTGATAACCCATTCTTGTGGAGTACTTGAGTTCATGAAGGAGATCCATTATTCTATTATATCATCTGGATCACTTGATTCACCCCTGATCATCAGGGTAGCTTCTTTTTATTTTTATTGATACTCTTCCACTTATTTCCTTCTTCATGTTTCATTAAGAACATATGAATAAAATGAATTCAGTTGGACATCCCCTAAGTAGATGTTTAGATTCTAATCTACAATACTAGGTAAAACATATTGGTGGATGTAAATCTCACTTATCTAAGCTTGGAGGTCATGATCAACATGTCATATACTTCAAATAAATATTTGGGGTCACAAACTATGTAAGATTGATCACTATAGACCATGTTATATCTAAATTTAAACCATATCTCTTCTAAGTAGAAAGCATACACCCTAGAAGGTGGTATACACCCCATTAACATTTTAGAGGTTTCATGCATTTTATTAATCTTTTTCCTTTAGATACTTGATCCTATTTTTAGTCATTTCTAGTTTTTCTTTTAAGTCATCTTATTGTTCTCTTATTTCAACATATACCTTAAATATTTGTATTGACTTCTTGTAGTGATTTTCATCATCACCAAATTTTTCCTTAAGAAAATGCAGGAGGTCATCAGTTTTTACAGGTGTGGTAGATAAAACATCTACATCAATAACTTCTTCTATTGTAGGTGTTTTTGTAGTGGGCAATGGAGGAGGAAATCTATGGTGAAGGGTACTAAAAACATATCATAATCTACTGTAAGTTCTTTTGTGGCCAAGGTAGATGAAGTTGCTATAGGTTCCTCTAAGGAAGTTGTAGGTTCCTCTAGTAACCTTTCTCTATCCATAGAAGGTTCTACAAATTTTGTTACTCCTAGAAGTCTTTTAATGCCATTCTTACCTTTCAATTCTATTATTTCATTCCTTAGCCTATATATTTTTTTCATATCTTGTTCCAATGTTTGGAACTCCTAGGCATGAGGAAATATACCTTATTTTTCTTCTTTTTCCATAGTCTCTTCTTTGATCAATTCCTCTTCTACTATAGGCTGATCTGTCATTCTCAATTCTTCTTCTATATACACAATGTTTTGAGGAGATTAATGTGTTCCTCAGTGAATCTAGGTGGCTAGGGTGACTATTCTTCTTCTTAGGTAGATTCCTCATTAGTAGACCATTCTTTAATTTCAAACCCATCAGGGGTCTATCAAAACCTAGGATCTTTCTTTATCTTTTCATCCTCACTAATGTCTATGGGTAAGGAGGTTATAATTGTCTTTTGTTTCTTAATTTTGTTAGATCTTTTAAGTGGAGGTCTCCTTCTTCTTGATATAATGGGTTTCTTTTCTTCAGTTTTCATCTTCCTTTTAGGAGGGGTGGCTAATGGAACTTGTTATTTTTGTGTAGTAGTTGATGGAAGAACTTCCTCTTGTCCAGAAGGAGCCATGGTGTAAAAATAAATCTATGGTGAGGAGATAGTGGGAGAAGTAATATACTACTATGGACTTCCCTCCTCTATGTCAAAAGGAGGTATGACTAGTTTCCTTCTCTTTTTTCTACTCATAGTATTTTTAGATGGGCCCCTAGTAGCTATTGGGTCTGCTCCTCAGGGGACTTCTTCTCATTATTACCCTCTTCTTGTTGAGATTCATTATTCCCCAGGGATAAAAACTATTTCCAACTTAGATCAGGGCTGACAAAGTTTATTCCATGTTTAGTTATCAACCGTATTAGGCAATGATGGGATAGGGATTTTTCAATACCCTTTTGGTACTCTTTGGACATCTTTTTTATAATGTTCCATAAGTGATTTGGAACATTAATGGTTTTGTTATGCCTTAAATGATTCAAAAAGTTTAATTGAAGAGTATAAATTAGGGAATACCTTCCTTCATAGGTCATATATTTGATGATGTATGAGGTTATCTCACTCTAGGTTGTATGTAAGATGAGTCTCTCAACACAACCTTTCTTCAGTACTAATCTTTCATTTTCCTAATAAAACTACTATCTATCTTCTTGACCATTGGGTTTGTCTTGCCAGTTCTCACATATACTTGGTAGCCTAGTTGCCTATCTCACTAGTTTTTTAATGATTGGCAATGTGATGCCATGTATAATAGCTTGGTATCCAATAAAAGATCCTACAAATTCCCTAGTAAGGGGTTCTGATAAATGCTATAATTTATCAAAATAAGTTTTCCAACCAACTCTATTGAAGATAGCCAAACTAGCTTAGTCTCCTTGAAGTTACCTATGATCTATAGGTTCCCTCCTCATAACTAACCCTCCCAATATGCTAAGTTTAGATTTTTTGTCAATCCTTAAACTATTAATTGGAAACATACTGTATTTGTCTTATAAAAATCTACCTGTAGCAAAGTAGGGTTTATTCAAAAATGGTGGTTTATGGTTTCAAGTTACAGGTTTATAGGTTATAGTGTGCTTTAGCTTTGTATGAATGTTTATACTTACAAGGGAAATTAATGAAATTTATTATTTTCTTATAGGGTATTATGGTTTCATTATGGTGACTAATCCTACATGTATGGATTTTTTAGTGTATGGTATTCTCACCCATAACATCTTCCCCCCCACATGAGCTATCACATGTCCTCAAATGACATGGAGTGAATAGGATGAACATGATAGAATGGGGTCATAATTAGGGGTATAAGTGTGGGTTGAGACATCATCATTTGGGTTTAAGTATGAGTTGAGGGGTGTTAATGAATGATGTGTTTCATGATTTAATATGCTTTTTAATATCGTACATGTTATATTTAAAATAATGAATACTTTTCAATGATCAAAATATATGGTGTACCTTTTTAACAATTTACCTAGGGTGACATCAAAGATTTTCATGTGAGTGTTTACGTGCAAGTGATTGGTAGAATAAAATGATTGTGCTTGTAGTTGTAACTAGTCTAAAGTGGGCCCCTTTGGAGTAATTATGAGATCATAGTATGGTAGGCTTTTATGGTGCCATTAACATTTATGTATGTGATTAATGACAACCTACATGGTATTGGAATATGGGTCTTAGACTTGGATGAGAGATTATTGATCTCCTACCACAAGGTGGTTATTATAGAGGTGGGTGCTCCAATTTAGGTACTACATGAACATGGAAGAGGGTAGCTAAAGATGTTGTTTTATGATCTTCTATTGCATGAGCCTACATGATTTATCTATGTGTCATCTTACTGCCTATGGATTTTGCCTTGTTATTTTAGGGTAGGCCTGAGATTTTTTTTATTTTTATACTCTAATCCTTCTGCATTGCTCCTCTATCTAGTATAGTATCTTCTAGGAATGCTCAAAATCTCATAGCCAAAGCCATAACATAGATTTTGGGAAGAACTATCCTACATGTACTTAAAGATATGTTAGGGTATGCCTATAACAACCAGAGATGGTGCTTTTAGAGACTATAAGTTTGTGCCCAACTATGGGAAAAGTCCCTATAGTAGCTAAAAAAGAGCCTATAGAAATTGAATAAGGTGATTGTAATAGTTATAAAATATCCCTTGGAAATTGGAGGAGGATCAATAGTTTGATTAGAATGATAGTTTATTTTTTTTGTTTTTACCCCTAAATACCTAGAAAGTTAGTTTTCTATTTAGGCCCATTTTACAATTCTAAGTAGCCAGTAGGCTAGTTTTCTACCCCAAAATTGCCAACAATACCCAAAAAAGTGTTTTCATTATTGGATTTTTTTTACTCTAACTATTTCCTATAGTAGAATGTTCATTCCAAGTCTTAACCAAGTCATTAGTGAGGGTGACTAGTCAAGGACCAAGTGAAGGCCACGGTCTTCATGCCAGAGGAGGGCTAGGATGTCATCCTCTCCTTATTTATCTATGTGTTGGCTATTTCTCCCTTTATCTAGTGAGACATCATGTTGATCCAACACATCATTGTATCCATTCTATAATTGTGTGTGTATGTGCTTGGAAAACTCCTCTTGAGTGAATGGATTTGTGTACAACTTTATTTTATGGCCATTAACCAAGAGATAGAATCTTATCGAGTCAATAGTTTGGAGTTGCAATGATCCATTGTTAAAAACATGGTCAATCTCAAATGGATAAAGCTATTTGGTGTAGAGTTTGCCCTTGTGATCCTTAAATTTTGAATAAAAAAGAAGGGCCCAATATCGTACATTGAATTATTTGGTCTTAATTTAACTATCATGCTAGCTAATTTGCTGATGCTATACAATTTTTGTGGTCTAAAATGCATGATATATATATTCATCTAAGGCATTCAGTTACATAAGTCTTTTTTTTTGTGCTTCAGATATATCCGTCCTAAGTGCTAGTGCTATCTATAAGATTTTATATTCAAATTCTATTAGCAAGACATGTTTCTTCCCATAGACCAAATCATATGGGGTAAATCTTGTAGTAGCCTTTCATGTGATTCTATAAGCCCAAATAGCTTTAGAAAGTCTAGCTTCCCAATCCTTATGAGACATACTAACAATTTTGGTCAAAATATTTTCTATCTCCCTATTGGTGACTTCCACCTATCCATTGGACTATGGATGATATGGAGTTGATTTATTATGCCTAATATTGTATTATTACATTAAATCAGTAATTAAACTAGAAATGAATTGGGGTATTTGATTAGTGACTATTTTTCATGGCACACCATATCTTATGAATATTTTCTCATAGAGGAAAGATGCCAACTTTTCATCCCTGACATGTGTAAGAGCCTTGAATTCCACCCATTTAGTGACATAGTTAGTACATACAAGGATGTATTATTTATTTTTGGATTTTGGATCAAAAATTCCTAAAAAGTCTAGACCCCATTTTCTAAATGGTTCAAGCACTATTTGAGGCTGTAAAGGCATCTCATATAAACGTTTAGGTCTCCCCATACACTGACATCTATCATAATGAGTAGTATAACTTATTGTATCTTTATAGAGTGAGGGCCAATAATATCCTTTATTCAATATTTTTACTATTTTACATGGCTACAAAGTGCCCTCCATAGGGTTCATCATGATAGGCTTTGAGGATATCTAGAACTTTGTCCTCTTTGAGACATCTTCTGATGATAAAGTTAGGTCTAGTATAAAAAATAAATTAGGATAGCCATGAATAACTACCACTTTTCTGAATCAAATCTCTTCTTTATTTAGGGGGGAAGTGATGTGCGAGTAACCTTATGGAAATTTAGTTAGCAATATCAACATACCAAGGTGTGGTAAGGGTGAGAGAGATTAGGTGATCATTTGGAAATAAGTCATCCACTATGGTATCTTCTTCAAGGGATTCTAGGTGTGATAATAAATTAGCCATGATATTGTCCCTACCATGCTTATTTCCAATGGTGATATCAAATTATTGTAATAAGAGTAACCATCTTATCACTCTAGTTGGGATAGTTAGTTTATTCATAAGGTACTAAATGTCTGCATGGTCTATATGAACAAAGACTTGATACCGTATGATGTAGTGATGGAACTTGTTGATATTATAGACTACTACCAATAACTCTTTTTCAATAACTATGTAAATTAATTATGCTAACTTTAGGTTCTTGCTTACAAAATAGATATCATAATTGAGTGCTCCCTATTTTTGGCCTATCATAGCTCCTAGGGTAGTATTTGAAGCATCTATGTGAATATATAAGGGAAGCTTCTAATCAAGACAACATAGAATAGGGGTGGTGGTCAATATTTCCTTTACTTATTTGAAAGTTGTATCACAGGTAGGAGTTAGAGGAATTTAGCATCTTTAGTCAACAGAGTGAATAATAGTGTTGTTACTTTGCTAAAATTGTTGATAAATCTTGTGTTAACCAACATGTCCTAAAAAACTCTTGACATCTTTCTATTTTTGAGAAACAAAGAGATTTTTTATGATGCTTATTTTTGCAGGGTCAACATTAATTCCTTCAGTAGATACATGGTGGCCTAAGACAATACCTTCTATCATCAAAATGTATCATTTCTTATGACTTAAAGATAAATGGTTCTCCTGACAACATTGTATCACTTTTTCCAATTTGTTTAGGCACTCATCAAATGTTTCTCCATAAATAGTGAAGTCATCCATATAAATTTATACACATTCATTTGCCATATCTTTAAAGATACTCAAGACAACTCTCTGGAATGTTGTAGGAGCATTACATAACCCAAAAGTTAATATAGCATAATAATAATCACCCTAAAGAAAATTTAAAGTGGTCTTGTTCTGGTCCTTATGAGTAATGCTAATATGGTTGTAACCACTGAAGCCATCCAAAAGGCAAAATATTTCTTCCCTGCTAGTGTGTCCAACACCTGATCAATGAAAGGTAGAGGAAAATGATCCTTTCTTCTTCCTATATTAAGTTATCTATAATATATTCACACATTCCATTCTCCATTTTTCTTTGGTACAATTTCCAAAGATGAAACCCATTCACTATCTGAGATGGGGTATATAAATCCAATAGTCAATAGTTTTTATAATTTCACTTTGACTATTTCTCTGAGAGATGGATTCATCCTATGTTGTGTCTATCTAATTGGTTGGCACTATTTTTTTATATAGATATGATATGTTCATGTTTTTGGGCTGATTTCATGCATGTCCTCATAATCCCATGCAAAATCACATTGGTTTGCATGCAACATGCTGACTAGGTGTTTTTCCTCATTTGACTCCAACTTGCTATTAATAAGTAATATTTTTCTTGGAGAGCTTTTAATTTCCTGTGAGAGTGGTTTAATCATTTCTATAATGCTAATGGATTTGGTTTGGCTGCATTTATGAGGTAGAAGCTAGTAAAATATTTTCAGTACAAATGCATCAAATTTATCTACTTCTTAGAAGCTATAAAATGGGTACTCAACACATTGCAGGTGGATGAGATTTGTAGAATGAGTTTGTTAATTATTATATATAACATTGGAGATAATTTAATCATCTTCCTAATTATCCAAGGTACATGCATGGTCTATGGTGAATAAAGGAATCTAGGGAGACTATTACACCTCATCTTATTTAGCCCATAATGTATGTTTTAATCCCAAGGCTAGATGTAATAGGGGATAGAGGACAAACATCTTAGTGTGGTTTCCATTAGAGATCAATATGTCACTTGATCTGTAGCTAATGAAGGCATCAAATGTGGTAATCTAAAGACATCCTAAGATAAGAGGATATCCACCTAAATTAGACTTAGGATGTAACACAATGAAATCTATAGGATACTCCCAAGAATCTATAGTAATGATAAGATATTCAATGATTCCTTCTATTTTAACTATAGACCCATCATCCATTTTTAGCATTATAGATGTGGGACAAATATTATTTAGCTATAGTTTATGCATGATTTTAGTTGTCATTACATTTATTATAGCCCCCAAGTCTTTCAATGTATTGGATAACTACTAATCATGGATTTGTATTATTACTATTGGGCATCTTAGATATAAATATTTATTTAGTAGGGTGTTTTCTAGAATAAGGTCTACTAGGTAGCCAATCAAATGCACTATATTGGGATCCTTCTTCTTCCTTCTAGGCTTACGTAGACATAAGTCTCTAACAGATTTGGAATATATGGGCACATCATTGATGGCTTAGAAGAGGGGAATTTTAACATAGATATTTTTGAGTTATCTTATGAAATCAAATTCAAGCTCAATTATATGGTGCTGAAGGGTAAGATGTTCTATAAATGGTGAATTTGTTTTATCAAAATATTTATTTTCTAGTTAAAAGAGTTATTATGGTGATGAAGGTGGGTTAGCATGATATTTTGGAGTTTTTTGATCTGACTCCATTATTATGGGTAGGGTTGGAGGTGGTATAAATTTCCATAAACACAAGTGAACTTCACAGATGTTCATCACATATGTTTTGTATTATATAAGTTTAGTACTAAAGGTTGGTTGAACTATCTTATTTGTAGGGTTTTCCATATGTTGGATAGAGAACTGGTTAGGCTTGGGTGCAACTTCTATATTAGGCATAAGAGTAGGAGGTTGTTGTTGTTTCTATGGAGAGAATCATACTTGATGGTTTATCTAGGGTTGATTGGGTATCTATGGTTGCTACCACTGGTTTGTGAAGGGTGGGCCTTGGGGTGGTTATCAAGCTTGTGTTTAAGGTAAGGATGCATTTTATGGAGGTTGCTAGGAGGTAGTGGGGTAGCTTGTCTGAAGTGGCTACCAACTAGAATTAGATAGTGGGGATGTATTTTTTGGAGGATACTAGGACATAGTGGGGTAGATTTTTTGAGGTGGATACTAGTTAGAATTAGGAGATGGGACATTCATCCATGGACTAGTTCAGTTGGGAGTAAATTTTGTAAATTGTGAGTTAAAGGAGATAGAATTTTTAAAAGGTGAATTTTGTCACATACTTGGATAATATGGTTATTAAACACATGGATTTATTTGTGAAACATAGAATACCTAGTCTCCATATCCTCCTATAGCATTCACCTCTACTATTTTTGGTTCTTTAGCTATGATTTTAGATACTTTATCCAAAACCTCATGAGACCTAAAATTTATCTTCCTCCTCTTACAATCTAGATAATAGATGTTCAAATATTGATCTAAGGCTATTTTATTTTGCCTTGAGTGTAGGATATCTATTTGGGTGGACAAATGACTACTGATATCCTAATTCTTGTCTTGTAATAGGTTACTAACTTTAGATTTTGATAGGCCACTTGCAGCTACTAGTGGAAGCTTACTACCCCTAACTTTGTTTATGGTAGACCTGGAATAGTTCTTGATCAATTCCTTGATATCTAAAAATGGTAGATATCTCCCACACTCATTATGCCTAAGGCTTCCAGACAATATTCTCAGACTCCTTTCGGGAAGATGAGTTTTAGAGGTTCTTCTCCTAGTGTACTTTATTTGAATTTTTATACATTGAATAGGAACTATTCAACATAGTCTTCCAAAGATTCCTCCCCTTCTTGAGTCATCTTGAAGATGCCATTTATTTTTTAACTTACTCATCATCCATATTCCTAATACTTAGTCAAAAATTTATTTTACCTATCCTCCCAAGTGAGGACTGAATTAATACCTAATCCCATGAACCAATGAAGTGTTGAGTCCTTGAGGGTGGCTGGAAAAAGTTTTAATTTTTGTGCATCCTTCTTATAGTCATAGCTTCTATAGAGGATATCAAATTTGAACAAAAAGGTGTCTAGGTCTTCTGAGAATGTACCTTTGAAATTGGGAAAGGATGAAGGTGGGATATTTTTCATTTGTATTATGCTTATTGCATCTAGAATAGGAAATTAAAAAGTAACTATGTCTGGAGTCTTCTTGTTATCCATAATTCTCCTTCTCTGTTTATGATGGATTTTCTTGTGATATGGATACCAAAGTAAACATTTAAACATTTATCAGTTCCTTCATTAGTATGATAGTAAACATTTATCTATTGCTCCATAGTCTTTTTTCTTGATGAGAAATCTAAAGATTCTCCTAAGATTTCTTGGATTTATTCAGGAATTCCTTGATGGAATGTTATTTTGATGCTACTTTCTAGAGTATTTGGATCATGAGTTTCTTATTCTTCATTTCTCCTTACTAACTCAGCTAATTCTTCCTTTGTGACTAATTTTTTCAAAACCAATAGTACTTCTTCTACAATCCACTTCCTTTAGTTTGTAGTGTTTTCTTCTTTAAGAGCCTTCTGGCTTATGGTATATTTTTCAACAGGACTCTTGGTTTCTGTAGGTACTTGTAGTTCTTTCTCGGTAGTAACTTGTGGTTTGTTTATCCAGAATATACCTCAAGAATATCTTTTTCTCTATATAAACATTGTATCACACCTTTCAACTATCTTGTTCCTTCCTACACAAGATTAGTGTCCTTTTGTTTTTTGAGTATTCCATGGGATTGTTTCAGAATAAGTAAAAAGTACAATAAAGAAGTGTGAAAATAAAAATAATTGGAATTGAAATTTTACTTCTAGAAATTAGTAAATTTATCTACTAAAAGTGGGAAAACTACTCATGGAAATAGAAAATGAAAGTATAAAAATTATCCTAGAAAATAGGAAATGAAATTAAGAAAATTATCCTAGAAAATAGGAAATGAAAGCAAGAAAATTATCCTAGAAAATAGGAAATGAAAGAAGGAAAATTATCCTAGAAAACAATAAATGAAAGTAAGAAAATTAAAGACACACTTTAAAAAAAATAAATCACTCTAGCAAGAAATAAATCCTAAAGACATGAACTATGTAAATTACAAGATTGCAAGAGGAATTTAAGGCTATGCACCATTTACTTTCAAAAACTCAGACATATGGCATAAAACACCATAGTGCCCTCACTCAACTTGCTTGGCTATAACTATATGTCTAGGAACTTAGACATCTGGCATAAGACACTGTAGTGTCCTTCACTCAACAAGTCTAGTTGGGTAGAATAGTGCATTAACCATTCTTAAAAAAAACAATGATTGATTTTAGAAAATAATAATTGACAACCTCCTTGAAAATGGTACCAAAATGTTGTGTAGACTATTTACCTAGTGATTACCAGATCCTTGAGTCTGATTAACATTAATTATCAACCTAGGTGCATACTATTTTCAAGGATGTTAGCATTATATATAAATTATTGATTCATAAATCAACTTGATTTACTAGTTGAAGTACAATGAACTTATGTTGAATTCACTAGATAGTTATACTATAAAAATATTATGATAGAAATATAGAAATACTTCACACTTGTAAATCACACATGCATCCCACTTTATATAATTAGATTAATAATGAAATATAATTTCACACTCTTAACTAAAGAGGGTTATGATCTTCACTACAACTCCTTTCGAGGGGGCTCTTCCTCATTCAAAACTGAGTTCCAATCCTTCTCTAAGATATTTACAAAATCTTCTTGTAGAATCAAATTTTTCATTACTCAAATCTATAGTAATTAAAGATTACTATAGAAGATTACAATGAAGTGACTTATATAGTTATACTAACTATCCAATCTTAATTTTAACTTCACTAACTCCTAATCTGATCTAGGTTCTACCATCAAATATAGGAGATAGTTTATTAAATTTTAACCAAAGACACCAATCTAAGTAAAATACAAATACTTTAGAAACTACCCTAGTCAACCTTCAAGTGGTTAGTAATCAAAGTTACTTGTTTTAGGATTGACTAGGTTAAGGACAAGGTATATTATTTTTCTAGTTTATTCATTTTTTTCTTCTTCCCATTGTCCTTATCTTTCTCATCTTTGGTAGCACATCTAAATTTCCTTGTATGTAGGGAGTCCGTACAATATCTATGGACATTTCCAATCATCGATTTGGTTTTCAAGATAGTTGGATGTGTCCTGAAGATCTATTCACAACAATATCTCTATTTTGTATAGTGGTTGTGAGCAACATGTAGGTGAATCTTATAGTTTCTATGAGCATTCTGTAGTAGCTATAGGAAACTTGTAAGTGAAGCCTATAATTACCATGGGTAATGTGTAGTGGCTATGATTATCCTATATGTGGAGCCTACAATTATTATGGGAAACCTATAATGGATATGGGCAGCTTGTAGGTGGATCCTACAATTGTTATGGGAAACTTATAGGTGGAGCCTACAGTTGCTATGGGAGGCATGTAAGTGTTGTGCCAAAATGAGATCTTGTATACTTACGTTATCCTTAAAATACTTGTTAAATAAAGTTACACAAGTATAATATAATAAAGGAAAATGCATCAATAATTCATAACATAATTTATGATTTTGTGTTTGCATTGATATATATATATATATATGCACACACAAAATCATAAATTCATTCATTAATTTGTATGAGTTATGGATGGTTATGGGGATTTACATAGAAAAAGATATATACTAGGTATGGATGAGGCTACAAAATCAAGTAATTGGTGGCCTCATCAAGAAGTTTTAATTAGAAGATAAGTTTGTTGATTATACTGAGAGGATGGGGTAGTTGATGTAGGTTTGCTTTGAGAAGAAGTGTTGAGATAATTTTGAGTATCATTGGTGATAGGTAAATAATTTAGAGGGATGGTATAAATGGTATGAGAAGTGTTATCTGAGGGAGGTGTTAAAATTGGCTCATCAAAGGAGATGAGGTCTTCTTACCCTAACTCCATTAAGTGAGTTGGAGAAGATTATTAGATAACATGAAATGTGTGAGATAATTGAGGTGTGTGGATAGGTTAAGGATCAATGAAAGTAACCAACCTTCACATGTTAGTCATATTGACCACATTCTATTTATGAGTTGGGTTAAGAAGACTATCAACATTATTGGTAGAATGGGTAGGCTTGTCTTGGTTATCTTGGTGATTTGGAAAATGATCTTTATAGATGTCTAAATAAGCATTAACCTAGTTCAAAGTTTTATATTTAGTTTATGTTTCATGGGATTTGAAGGCAATGTCATATGCTTGTTGGTATTTATGAATGATAGAATCATGGTCAAAATTGGTACCAAGAAGGAAATCCATATCCAAATTATGAAGCTACCTACATGTCTCATGAGAATCATCCCAACTAATGTGAAACCAAAAAAAATTATTGGGATTGTACCAAGATTTCATGGGTCAAGTGGGATCAATTTCTCATGGTAGAGGCTTATTAGAAATATGATTATCATTGATGTCAAAAGGGACATTATGAGCATGACATTGATGTTCAAGATTGTATATGGTGATTAGAGAATATGTAAAGGATCCTATTAGAGGTCAAGACTAATTGGAATGCTTGTGTGTATGATTGAAATTCATTCAATTCTTCACATAGATCATTTAGACATTTTGGGTCTATGATAGAAAAGTTGATAAGTCATTCTACTGATGTCACCATTTCCATGTGTGAATGAGTATGGAGGAGATGGTCACATGGTTATGATCACATTATTCCCTAGTAGTTATGAAATATATTTGAAGACATACAATGAAGTATAGTTGAAGATATGGGCATGCAAAGTTGGATACTAGGACAAAATCCACTAAGTTTATATACTTAGCCAATTTTGCAAAAAAAGCTAAACAAAACCAAGTAAGCATATTTATGAGGTCAACATTTATGCACATGGAGGTGTCATGACAAAATGATAACATGGGTCTGTTCATTTTTGTGCCTAGTTCATATGCATTAAATATTAGGTCATGTGATATAGCATGACAAAATTTAAGCTTGAGAAAATTAGGAATCCAAGGTATTTTGACAATGTTTTCCCATTCTTAGTCAATTTGTAGGTTGTAAGAAAATTTTGAAAATACATTTTTATGATGTCATATATTACATATATGAAAGCTTCAAGATTAATTAGATATATGGATGGAATCCCCTATGCAAGAGGATCATATGCACTAATTTTTAGGTCATTTGACTACGTGTGAAAATAATTATGCAAGTGCAAAGTTATCCTTCTAAGCATATTGAAATGGTCTCCATACTTAGACAAAATCTACATAAGGTCATGCAAAGTTATCATGATTTTATAAAGATCATCTATATACATTTACAAAATAAATAGATAGTATATATTTTATGGGTTTTTCATGAGCATCTTGAATATGTGGTATGTAGGATAAAAGGAAAATGAATGAGCTCAGAATTGAATTATCTTTACTCTTGGACTAGATAAGATTTCTTAGTAAAACCCTAAGGGTTTTAACCATGGCATCAACAATTAAAGTTATATTTTAATGTTGAATTGGTATAGTTGAGAATCGATAACTTGAGTTATAACTTAAGTCCATATCATCATTAATAAATCAACCCCTCAACCTAACAATTACCGGCTTGAGTAGTGATCAATGGACTTAATATTTCCTAAGTCTTAGACTTTAGATATTATTTGATCTTAATCAATAGCTATCACTTCATCATACAAAAATTATCCAATGAAGTGAAGCAAAATAAAAATTTCAAAGGATCCTCTAAGTAAATGTACTAGTGACAAGTGTCACATTCATGGAGCTTATAAAATAGAGACCCAGTTAACATAAAAATTTTAGAGTTAATGTTTGAGATAGTTGGATGATCAATAGTTAGCACTTAATTAGACATTAGAGATCTAATGGAGTGCAATGAATTTAAAGTGTCAAAGGTCCCTCTGAGTGAATATTCTAATCCCAGGTGTCATGAACACATAAGTGTGTCAGATAGAGGACCAATGAGAGTGAGCCTATAAAATATAAATATTGATCTTGTAAAAAGACCTGATGGTGCATGGGTGATCATGCAAAGGAGATCCAATAAAGTGAATGGACTCAAATTCTATAAATTAATCGAGGTCTCTCAACACAGTGATGATTTAAAGATCAAGTCTAAGAAGATCGATGGAGTAAAAGTGATCCAAAGATGTAGGAAGCAAAAAGATGAGGTTATAGTGTGTAAGTTTAAATACCAAGTCAAGGTAAAGTTCATGCAAGTTCAAATATTCAATGGCATGAAAAATATTGGATCAAAAAAATTGATGGGAATGTTTTGAAGATGATAAAGCTAAAGTTCAAAAGCGTACAAAGATCTAAAAAATAGTGTGAACCTATCAGAAGGTGGTTGAATAAATTAATTTTAAAGCTAATCCAATTTAATATAGGCCATCAGATCATGTGCCAAAGTCAAGATCAATGACCATCATTTAAATTCATGTACAGACAAATGGTTAGTTATAGGAACATGTAATAATTTGCATATAAGTTCTATATCTCAACATAGACAATGAGATTGATCAGTCCAATGGATCAAATTTACATTAAAGAGCCTATGTATCAAAACCTGAGTCTAACAAATGCTATAGATAGTATAGATACCTACAATCATAGTTTGATTCATGGAATCCAGATGTGGGAAACTTATAGTTTAAGTCATAATGAACTAGAGTCTAAAATTAGTATGATGTGTTAACGTTAAAGTGTGAACATATTGAAGATATGGAACCCTAATTCCATTGATTATGTATATGTCATCTAGGACACAGGTAGATGTTGTTGGATTTATTTGAATTGTGTCAAATAGAAAATATAGTGACATAAAGGCTGTAGAAAGAGATGAAGTGTGTCAAATAAATACATATATAGACATAAATAAAGAGAAGAAGAGAGGAAGAATGGGACAAAGAGAATGTGTAGAGAATGAGAAGTTATATATTAGACTTGTAACAAAGAGAATAGAGTTGGATTAATTTATGAATCTATTTTTAATACTAGAGTTGTAGCTCCATAGATCTGATTGGTTAGTGCCATCAGATAAGATGAGTTAGTTCTTAGTTAGGGGATTGGTGTCTCCTTAAGGTTGGTGCCATTAAACATTATAACTAGTGAGGTTAAGAAAAGTTGGTGCTCAGTTAGGGAGTTAGTGCTCTTAAACTAGGGGATTAGTGTCTTCTTAGGGTCAGTGCCCTTAAATATGTAACCAGTGAGGTTTTTCTAGTGAGGCTTTAACTTTGAGGTTCGATTAGAATAGTATATTTTAGTAGTTATTCTTACCATGGTTTTTCCCTTTGGGTTTTCCACATATAAATCTGGTGTCATGTGTATTTGTGTGTATGTGATCCCTACATTTATCTTTTATTTTTTATATGATTTTGAGTTTGCTTTAAAAGGATTAAAGGACTAGTTTTAGTTGATCTACTGGTTCACCCCTCTCAGTAGATAGTTATGTTCCAACAATTAGTATCAGAGCCTAGGGTTCTTTGAAAGAAGCTTAATCGGCTTAAGTAGATATTGGAATAGTGAACATAATGGCTAGCCAAGAAGGTTCTTCATCAAACAAAGCATCTCTCTTTAATGGATCTAACCATGCATTATGGAGCGTAAGAATGAAAGTGTATCTATCTTAATTAGGGTTTGATGTATGGATGTTTGTGGTAAATGGACATATAGCCCCTACTATAACTCCTACTAATCTAGATATCAAGAAGGCATATGAAAGCAATGCTAAGGCAAATAATGTTATTATTTTTGGACTTTTAAACTTAGAGTTTGTCAAAGTGATGTAGTGTTAAAATACTCAAGATATATAGAACAAGTTGAAGATAATCTATGAATATGATGACAAGGTAAAGCAGGCCAAGCTACAAACATATAGAGGAATGTTTGAGAGTCTTAAAATGATTTAAGAAGAGAAGATCATAGACTACCTTATTAGGATAGATTAAATAGTCAATGCAATTAGAGGCCTTGGAGAAGAAATGAAAGAATCAATCATTGTCAAAAAGGTCCTCAGATCTTTTCCATCAAGGTATGATTCTAAAATATCTACAATAGAGGAAGAAAGAGATTTAGATAAGCTCACTATATATGAGTTACATGAAACTTTCATTTCTTATGAGATGAGAATGGGAGAAGCAGATACTCCTAAGAGAGAAGCTGCATTTAAAGCATCCAAGAAAGCAAAAGGAGAAGCATCTACATCTAGATTTGAGGAGACTGATGATGAAGAAGACAACTTTGTTTGAAAATTGAAAAGAGGATCTAGAAAGTACAAAGGTAAATTACCCTTTAAAAGTTTTAATTATGGTAAGGTAGGACATTTTGATGCTAAATGCCCTTATGAGAAAAATGATAAATCTAAACAAGAAGAGGGTGGAAAAATAATGAAACCCCACTATTCCAAAAGGAGGAACTTATTTAAAAATAAAAAAGATTTTATATAAGAGAAGATAGTGACTCATTGGATGATGGTGATAGCTCAGATAATGACCATGATTATACCTTTGTGGCTAAGGGAAATTAATCCTTGTTCATGGCATTAGAATCAACTTTTGTAGATCTAGATCAAGAAGAAGTTGAATACTCTAATGAATAAGAGGAAGATGAAGTAGACCTTCAGTGTGAGCTCATATGTGCTCTAGATGAGATTGATAATATGAGAAAAGAGAACTTAAGGCAGAAGAAACTTGGACAAAAAGAAATTAAAAAACTATCCAAAAGTCTTTAAATATCTAATCAAATGATAATAATCCTTAATACTCAAGTTGAAGAGGCTACAAGAATATAAGATGTAGTCAAAATTGAACTAAAATTCAAATATGATGAGTGTATAAGGTTATAAACAAAGAGCGTCTTTGAGAAAAGACATTGAAAAGGATAAAGAATAAATAACTAAAGGTTTTAATATAAAATGAGGATAAAATATTCTTGATGAATTGATCTTCTCTCAAAATCCATCAAAAGGTAAATTTGGTCTTGGATATGAAAAGGGGAAAAGTCCCATAACTAGTACATTTTCTATAATATATGACAATTTCAAAGTAGAAGGATTAGGATCAAAGAAAAGGAATGTCTCCAAAGATACAAAGATAAATAGTATAACTACTGATGAGAAGAAGGCTAAAGGAGAAAAGAAGCCTAAGGAAAGGAAAAAGAATAATGAGTCCATCTTTGCAAACTCAAGGAAGATACAAAATACAAAGGTAATTAATGTAGATAGTTAAACTAAGGTGAGAAGACTAGTAAGGAAACCCAATGCTATGAACATTTATTCCTCATCTTTTTATGGTTATTGTTATAACTGTAATCAGTTTGGTCATAAAGCTAGTAAATGTAGAGTTATACCTACAAGGAGAATCAACTTTGTAAGCAAAAATTCATTTTCACCCTTAGTAGATACAAATGTAATGTGTTATAATTGTAACAATTTTGGTCACATAGCTAAACAATGTAGAACAAGCAATGTAAGATCAAAATTTCAAAGTAAGAAGAAAGGCATGCCTCCTAGTGTGAACAAAGGTTCACAAGTCTCTAAAAGGGAGAAAAATAGGACATTTAAGAAACCTAAGAATGTATGTAAAGTTAAATATCAAGCCATGATGGAGAATTTTATAGAGGTTGGAGAATGCCAAGATCTCTCAATTTCTACTCATGTTAAAGATGAAAAGACCAAGCCAAGGAGAAGACCAAGGTGTTGATTGAGGCTAGTTCTGAAGTGAGTATAGATTTATGTGAACATCATACTATTATTGAGTAACTTTCATGCATATAAAATGAGTTTTTTGTGCCTAGTGATGAGATTTTGAGATATAAGGAAGATTCATCAGATGAAATGGTATGTCATGAATCCATGTTATCTCCATGTATTGTTAATCTAAATGAGAATATCATAGTGGATGAGCATGTTACTTTTCTTAAGCCTAAGAAGAAGAAGAAGAACCAAAATCATAATATGATCAAGGAGAAAAAATAATATGAGGAGTTATGGGTAACTCTTGATTTCATTTTGTTTTAAGACATTGTGAATTAAGGTGTCTCTATCTATGCTTCTTATGAGACCCCTTTTAGTGGAGAAGCAAGTGATGTCTGCTACAAATAAAAACTCAATCAGGTTGTGATAATGAATTTCTCAAATCAAGTCAAGTGATGTGTATGTAGTGTATGTAGGGAAAAAATTATTGCTTAAATGTGATATAATGAGATTAGATTACATATGACATATATGTCTGTAGGTTTTGTTGGCATAAGGGTTCTAATGCAATAAAACCTTGACATGGTGTATCTTGTGTTGTAAAATGAGTTAGATCACCAAAATTAGGGAACATGTGTAAAATGATGATATACATGTGACAAATGAATTTATGGTGTGATATAGGCAGTCGTTTGGTGCAAATATGGAGCATAAAGTTAGGGGGAGCTAACTTAGATAACTTGAATGGCTTAAATAACTATACATGATGTGAAAAAAAGCATATGTGAGATGTTTTAGTCATGATTGAAAGATAAGGTGTTGTCTCTATATATGTTAACTCAAGTAGGTTGAGATGATGACTTGAAAAAACCAAGTCAGGTACATAGACAGTGTATTGAATCCTCATGCATAAAAAAGTGGGAGTTTTGTAATTGGTCAGGTCCTAGGATTAGAGGACTATGAATGGAGACCTGAAGATGCTCAATTGATGTAATGAGACAAAATTTGGGAGTGATAGATCCTAAATCACATCACTAGATACTAGTGTTGGAGCATAAGTCTATAAGAAGGATCATAAGGACCCTACTGACCCTTAGAAGAAGAGAAAAAGTAACTTAAGTATGTATATTTTGTAAATTTATAATGATTTTATGGTTGCAGGTTCTTAGAAAAAATCCATTATGCGATAAAAGGGGAGAAAACTTCATAAAAATAGTGAGAAGGAGTCCCTTTTCCATTGATGTCAAAGGAGAATAAAAAGGACAAATTCTCTTTGTAAAATTTTGGAGAGAAAGTACAAATGCTCTCTATAAAAGTTTGGAAGAGTAGAACAAGTGTCCAAGATTAGTTTAGGAAAATATTCTATTGCCTAAGGGGGAGAAAGTATGGTATGAAAAACATTAGTTCATACTCATCAAAAGATAATGCAAGCAATGCCAAACAAAGAGCAACGTATTAGAAGATCAGAGCATTTAGTTTACCATTAATGATAAAGGGAGAGATTGTTGCAAATATGATTGTCATTGTTTTCAAAAGGGACATTATAAGCATGTAATTGATGTTCAATATTATATATGGCAATTAGAGGATATGAAAATGATCATAACAAAGTTCAAGAATGATTGGAATGCTTTTGTGCATGATTGGAATTCATTCGGTTCTTCACATTGATCATCTAGACATTTTGGGTCTATGATAGAAAAGATGAGAAGGCATTTTTCTAACATCACCAAAACCATGTGTGAATGAGTATGGGGGAGATGGTCACATGGTTATGATATCATTAGTCTCTAGTAGTTATACACCCTATTTGAAGACATGTAATGAAGCATAGTTGAAGATATGGGCATGCAAAGTTGGCTACTTGGATAAAATCCACTAAATTTTTATACCTAGCCAAATTTTCAAAATGGGATAAACAAAGCCAAGTAAGAATATTGATGAGGTCAAAATTTTCACACATGGAAGTGTTAGGATAAAATTATCACATGGGTATATTCATTTTTATGCCTAGTTTATATGCACTATTACATAGCGTAAAAAAAGATATGCTTGAGCAAAGTAGGGCTTCAAGGCATTTTGACAGTGTTTTCCCATAGTCAATTTATAGATTGTAATAAAAAGCTAATAATAAATTTTGATGATGTCATATCTTTTATGTATAAAATATTTAGGAGCAATTGGATATATGGATGAAATACCCTATGTAAAAGGATCATATGCACTAATTTTCTGGTCATCTGACTAATTTTGATAGGAGTTATGTAGGTACAAAGTTAGCCTTCCAAGCATATTGAAATGGTCTCCACACTTAGACAAAATATGCACAAGGTCATGCAAAGTTGTCATGATTTTACAAATATCATCTATGCACATTTACAAAAGAAACATATTGTATATATGTTATGGGTTTTTCATGAGCATCTTGAATATGTGATCCATAGGCTCAAAGGAGAAAGAATGAGCTCAAAATTCAATTATATTTGCTCTCAGATTGGATAGGGTTTTATCCATGACATCAACAAGTAAATTTCTATTTTAATATTGACTTGGTATAGTTAGGAACTGGTAACTTAAGTTATGAATTAAGTCCATATCATCTTTAAGGAACCAGCTCCTCAACCTAACAATTACCAACTCGAGTAGTGATCAATGGACTTAATATTTCCTAAGTCTTAGATTTTATATTATGTCCAAGATTGATCAATTGATATAACTTCATTTTACATAGATGATCTAATGAAGTGAAGGAAAGCCAAATTGTCAAAGGCTCTTCCGAATAAACACACTAGTGACAAGTGTCACATTCATGAAACTTGTCAAACAAAGACCCAATGAGCATAGGCTTGTAAGAGTTAATTTTCAATCAAATTGGAAGATCAATTGTTAGCACTTAATCAAATATGAGAGATCCAAAAGAGTTAAATGAATTTAAAGTGTCAAAGGTCCCTCTAACTGAATGCACTAATGCCAAGTGTCATGAGCACATGAGTCTATTAGATAGAGGACCAATGAGAGTGAGCTTGTTAAATATAAATATTGATATTGTCAAAGATCTAATAGTGCACAAGTGATCATGTAATGGATATCTAATGGAGTGAATGGATTCAAATTATATAAAGTGATCAAGGTCTATTGACATAATGATGAGTTAAATGCCAGGAAAGTCTAAGAAGATTGATATAGCAAAAGCAAATTGTAGAAATCAAAAGTCTACACACTATGATTCCAAATGTCAAAATTCCCTTGGACCACCTTAGGACCCCTTTGGGACCAATATTTACCCTTTGAATACTAACCAAGCCCAACCTATAGTTAATTTGACCAAGGACGATGACCAACAGTCACCTTGACCATCGATGATCAAGGTGCACATCCTTAACCACCATGTAAGCAACCTACCTTGATTTTTAAAAAATAGCTCATCTAAATCCATGTGCAAGCCATTGCATGTGCGAGTTAAAATTAGAAGGCCTAGTTAATGTCTTGTTGCAATTCTCTTACCTTGCCTATAAGAAGAGAGAATAAGGAAGGTGAAATCCATCTATAATTGTTATCAAGAGCTTACACATCTAGAGTTCCTTTGTTTTTTAGGACAATCATCATAAATAATCTAATGATCCAACCATCATGTTAGAGAGCCAACTTATCATCACCACTCTATCAAAGTGTCAAGTACCCTTACTCTACTAGAATCATGTCAGACTCTACCAATGAGTTAACCACCTCAAACACCCACTCGATCAACTTTATTCAAGATAAGTAATTGTTTTCTAGTATTTAATTACTTTATTTATATTTTACACTCAGCCTATCACTAACCCATCTTCTAAAATCAAACCTTTTTATCCCATTAATCAACTATTTACCAACCCAGACCTACACATAGTAATCATTGATAGTTTTCTCAACTATTAATGGTCTGCCCAACCATCGATGGTCATCTTGACTGTTGATGGTCACCCTAACCATTGATGGTCACACCAACCACTAATGGTCACTTGGTAGGAAATAACAAGTTATTTTCACCCTCATAACCCCCCAACCAAATCTAGTTTTCTATGTCCCTACCTATTCATAGACCCCTACCTAATTTTTTGAAGCAGACCTAAGCCATTTAGCACTAGTACTGACTTGTGTATCACTATATTAGTCATTTATAGTCTATTTCTTTATCAAACATTTATTTTATTCAATTTTAGTACCTTTTGATTATTTATGCAAGTAATTTATATTTTATTTATAAATTTAATTATTTAAAATATGTTGATTGACAACCCCCAAAGAAGCTCTTGCTTCCATGATCTAGCTAACGCTAGGCAATCCACTTATATATCTTTCTAACCAACCATTTACTTTAGTGATGTCTTATTTATAGTTCATCCTCTCAATCCAAACAAGAGCTCTTCATATTCATCTAATTCAACATACACATAATCAAACATGTTTTTTAACCATACTCATATTTAGTTTCTTCTTCTTCCTTGAAATATAAGCTAAAATTCACTAAAACATTATGACATGCTCGATGGGACCTTGAGTAATTAATTTTGTTTTATTTTATTTGCATTTGTATGCTCTTCTCTCTATCTGTGCTCATTAATGAAACTAAAATTTCTTTTGAGTTTAAAATTAAGTGCATCCATTGTTTACTTCTAATTTTTGCTCACTTTAAATTAAATCACAATAATTTTATCATAGCATCACTTTTGTTTCACACACCAAACCAAACCACCTTCATCAATTAAACATAAAAAAAACTTGAGACAAGGTCTAACTATGATTTTATCACCTAGCAGTCACCTTACCCTTTCCTAGTAATCTTAATTAGAGGTCATTACCAAGGGGAAAACCAACTCAGCTCTCTAGTTGAGTATAAACTCTATAAATTAGTATATATTAGATAAGCACTTGACACCCTTATCATTGTGGTGTGTGAAGTGAGGGGGTAGGCCCTAATACCAAGACACATATTAATTCCCAACCTAGATCATTTTAAGAAACCAAACAACCCAAAACCAATAATAGATTTTTCTTATAGTACCTGATCTACAAGCCAACTTCTATCACACATTCTCAAAACTTAAGGTATAAGCCAAAAGTGAGATTAAAATTAACCACAAGATTTTAACATACTATAGTGTGTGTTGGATTTCCTTGATCATTTTATTTCTTTCTCTCTATTTGAGATGTAAGACTCTTTGTGTTATTCTTTCATCCTACTTACACGGTTCTTACTCATCAATAATGAAGAGACTTAACAAGTCAGGACCCATCTATAGATTATCTAGTATCCTCTACCTCTTCATCTATGGAGTATATCTTAGATGATAAGATTTCTCCTTATCATTCTGATGCCTCTAGTGTGCCTTGCATAGTCTCCCAAGGTGACCCAAACTTTGTACCCTTTTTAGATAATAACTTGATAGCTTTACAACATTATCTTAGCATAATATCTCACCATACATCAATTTTGGAACCACTGATCGATCCGCCCTATGGCATGCCATTGGGATTTTTAGGAAACTCTTCTATTGATGCTATCACCCCCTAACCATTAGTTACTTAGGCATCTGCCTCAACTAAAAATCCATATGACACAACCAAAAAAAACTAGCCAACTCAACCTTCTAACACCAAAACACCTCTTAGCCTAACTAAAAAATCTTACAACATGACCACCACCCAACCTTTATCTACCCATACCCTAATCACTATTGGATTACCCACTACCACCATCACTACCATTCCATTAGCTACCCTTACTCTGGTTTAAAACATAGTAACACTAATACCTTCTACCTTACCACCTATCACTATCAGGGTTACCACTTATCCCTTACCTCTGACTCAACCACCTATGCCCACTCAGTAGTACATACCCTCTACCCAACCACCAGTGATCACATATTCATATGTGGCTTTGACCCAACCACTTGTGGCTACTTACCCATATGTGGAAAATGTTCAACCTATGGAAAATTATCAATATGTCACTCAACCCCAACCATAATATGCACCTTACAACCCTTTAGGTGCACCACCCTCAATATACCTAATGAATATTCTCATGGATAAGATGACTACCTTAGATTCATCCATTTCTAGGGCTTATAATCTCCTATATTCTGACTAGATCTGTAATGATCCCATCTACCCATGTATGCTTATCATATCATATCCTCCTCAATGGGAACTTCCTAAGTTCTCCAAGTTTTAAAGTAAGGAGGATCCATAGAAACACCATAGGGCATTCAAGCATTCATGTTCTTTGATTGCCTATGATGATGTCCTCCTCCATAATTTTCCTATGTCTTTGTCATGATTGGGATTGGATTGGTATAGTGCCTTAACCAAGCATTCCATCATCTCTTTCACCTAATTGGTTCAAACTTTCTTGGATCAATTTTTGATAAATATCTCCAAGAAGGTTTCCATCACTGACCTCTACTCTATCTAGTAGTTTGATGATGAATGTAATGCTAATTTTGTATCTCATTAGTGGATCTCAATCAAACAACTCTCCTTTTCCTTACCCCAACTTGAATTGATTGAATTCTTTGTTTGGAAATGTTCCAAGCACATCTCTTCTACATTGAATATTCAAAGCTTCCAAACCCCTATCTTACCAACCAAAATGATGAAGGCCTCTACCAACCCAATAATTCCTCAACCATTAGAGGCACCTAAACCCCATGCAACCAAATCACCTTCTCCATCCAAGCTAACCAAACTAAATAATAACCTTGGCACCTTCCCTACATAGAGTCTTAACCACCCATATGATGAGGCTAGGATATGTCTGTTAAATGTATAATAAATGACCTCATCTTACTCTCTCTTTTTATTAATTTTGACTACATTTTGTGACTTTTATTTGATCTGATATTAGTTAGGATGTAATTGTCCATATTTTGTTCATTGTGATTCTAATGTTTAAAAGCTCTATAATTCCTAACAAAGTGTTTTGGAAAATACAAGTTTATAATAAAATAGGTCATCATCAGGCTGAAGAACAAATATGAAGTGGATTGCATGTTTTTGGAAGCATTGGAATCAATACAGCTTAGTTTTAGAACTCCACCATGCTATTACAAGTTTTGTCACTTAGTTCCAAAACTTTCAAAGTTAATTTTGGAACTTTTGGATTTAGTTCTAAAATTTTCAAACTTAGTTCTGGAACTTTCAGACTTAGTTCTAGAACTCTATATTTAGCTCCAAAATTATCAAAATTAGTTCTAAAACTCCTGCAGATAAGCTCCAAAACTTTCATGGTTAGACATGGAATGATTTATTTTAGTTTTATAACTCTTCTAAAGTTTTGGAACTGATAAAGATCTATTCCAAATGGCTAGTGATCTGTCAAATCAATGATCTTATTAGTCAGGAGTAGACTTCCAATTTTCATACTTATAGATCTAAGACACTATCACACAATTGTATATCCAACCATATTTTAATTCAACATCTATTCTAGGCATGATTCAGTTCTATCGTATCCGTGAAATAGTTATTGCCATCAATGCACCACAAGAACAATATATATATATATATATATATATATATATATAGACCTAGAATAATATAGAAATAAGGGTAATAATTGAAGAATAGAGGAATAAGGCTAGATATAGATTGATTTATATAGATCAAGTACATTTTTGCAATGCAGAACATTTTATCAATAAAATAGCCATTTTTTTAGAGATAATTAAGTTGTTCAATCATGTTTTTAGGTAAAGCAAGGGTCCACTCCTCCAAGAACTAGGATCTTCATTTTTATTGGTATTTATATTTTATTTTCAAAATCAAATAGGTAGATATATTAAATTTATAAATGCTTTCAATTCCTTAAGTTAAAATTTGTTGCAAATTTATCCCTGTAGGTGTTCTAGATTAAGTTCTCATTTCTTTGCAATCATTTTCTAAGCATTCTAAATTGTTTGTTTAATTCTGTAAATTTTTTTCATTTTCAGCAATCTATTTCATTCTATAAATGTGTGTTTATTTCTAGCAAATTCATTTATACAAAGTGTGTTTATTTCTAGCAAATTCATTTCTGCAAAGTGTGTTTATTTCCAACAATTCATTTCTATAATATGGGTTTACTTCTAGCAGATTTTCATAGTTTGATTCCAATAAGGTTTTAACCAAGAAGTCCTTAAGACATTAAAGATCCCCCCAAAACAAAAAAAATACAAATACCTATAATCAATTACTAAATCGCTAAGATTCTTCTTGTTACATATAGCTTTAGACACACCCTTGGTTGAATATGACATCAATAGAGAGTTTATTAAATGAAGGGAATAATGACACCCATCATTTTTGGCATCATTATCAGGGACCACTAATTAGAATTTTCTAATTAGGTGTCAACAAGAGCAATAATCATACATTTAGTAATTAAAGAAATCTTCCCTAAGTTATCACAAAATTTATGAGTAGACCAAGAGACTCCAAGGGTAGATTTCTTCCAAAAATATCTGAACAAGAATTTCCATCATCCTCTAGTTTAAATAAGGAAGTTGACCAAGAATTGGAGGCACCATTATCTCCTACAAGACAAGAAGCAGAGTTGCCATCTTTGGAATTTTTGGATCAGTCACCAAAAGCAAGTAAAACTTTAGGGAGGAGATTATTTCTCAATATCCATTGAGGGAAAGTTTTGATTCTCAATTGAGTAGTCAACCTCCTACTCCTAACTTTTCACCATCCCTAAAGTAGATCACATACCACATTGACTGGGAGAAGGGACTGTAAAATACTAGAGAGATGGCATGAGAAGCTGGAAGAGAACCTGAGAGAACCTTTACCTATCACATTCAATTGGAGGATGATGAAACCACTATGAAGAACATTTCACCTGCACACTTTCCCACATTTAGAGGAATGTCATCTGAGGATCCTGACCAATTTCTATTTGAGTTTAAAGTACTATGTCAGACTTATGATTACAAGTCAGATAATCAAAAACTCAAGTTGTTTCCATCTACCCTAAAGGATGCAATAATGAGGTGGTTTATGGGATTAGCATCTAATTCTATTACCAATTTAGAACAAATAGAAACTGTCTTAGACAAATATCAATATTATTGTAGAGGAAGAAATTGAAAGGAAGATTTTTTCAAAATCAAATAGGAAGAGGATGAAAATATGAAAGATTATTTGGATAGATTCTTCTTTGTGAGTAAAAGATGTGGATTTGTACTTCAATAAGAGTTAATTAAAACCATCTTTCTCAAAGGTCTGGATGATGAATCTAGGGAAACCCTTGATTTAATTGGTGGTGGAAACATTTCTCAATTAAAAATGAATGAAATCATAGAAATTTGTAGAAGCTTTACAAGGACAAGGGGTGGACCTAGAAAGGGAAAAATGGTTAAAAATTCAAATCTAGATATGAAAAAATTGATGGATGAATTGGAAAACTTTAAAATATACATATTAGTTCAATTAACCTCAACCATGGATGGATTACAAGCTAAAGCAAATGCCAAAACTGAACCATTAGCTATGTATTATCCTAGATACAGGAAGAAGCATGAAATAAGGGAATGTCCTTTAGATAAAATAGAAGTATGTATTGTCTGTGAATCTAAAGAACATGATACTCATATTTTTTCTCTTTTTTCACTCATAAAAAATTAGCTCAAACAAACTATTACATCATCCACCACAAAAGAATTGAATTTTGTTCATAGACAACCCAGCCAAGGGTAGTTTATGCCAAGACCAAATCCTAATCCTTGGATGATGCCATGGGTAGCTCAAAAAGTACCACAAAAATGGGGATAGCCACCTTGGGCCCCTTAACCAACATGGCATCCTTAGAATTGGGCAAGTCAACCTTGATATACTCAGAGACATTAGCAACCTTAGGTTGGTCAAGGAAATCCTTATGCTTGGCCACAACTTAGATGGGGCCCTAGTAATTATGTGCAAGGGAAAACATATCCAAATTAGAACCAACAAACCATAATTAGATCTCCATCACAAAATCCATAGGCTAAAAATGTAGTCCAAACACAAATTATAGTATAACTAGTAGCAAACCCAAGAAACAAACAAATAACTCTTGTATATGAAATGGAACCAAAAAAATTAGTTAATCTAAATGTAATGGATTATAAAGACATTCAAACCAGATCTAGAAAAATAGTTAGTAATCCACCTATTATAACCACTAAGATGATAGAAGAAGCTAAAATCCCTAATCCGGTTGCACCTAAGGAAGATGAAAAAGATAAAGATAAGGAACTAGAAAGAAACTCTACTGATATTTCCTTTCTAGAAATATTTAAAGAAGCCATAGAAATTAAGGAATCTGAATTGGTGTAGGAAATAATAAGATTGAATATTGAAATACCGTTGTTATAAGTAATCAAGGATATTCTAGAGTTGAATAAGTTAATCAAATTGTTATGTTTTAAAAAACTTGGAAGAAAGAAGTAGTACCCTAAGACTATTAAGGTAGATGGGAAACTTGTTGATTTATTAGCAGGAAAACTCCTACTTCCCAAATATGGAGATCTTGGAAGCCCTGTTATTTCTATCTCTATAGGGAATAAAGATATACATAACATTTTGATTGATTTGGGAGTAGCTATCAATGTAATGACAGTGGACACTTTGAAAACATTACAATTAATAGTCATACAACCTACTATCACCATATTGTAGATGGTAGATCAGTCCGTAGCAAAACCAGAAGGAGTTATTGAAATGTGGCAGTAATGGTGGAGTCATATGAATATCCAATTGACTTCCTTATATTTCATCCAAAAGGTAAAACACTTGGTTATCCCATTATTTTGGGTAGACCATGGTTAGCTACAGTTTCAGCCTTAATTGATTTTAGGTCAGGCGATATGACTATTTCAAATGGTAATAATTCTAAGCATATTTCATTATATCTCTCTGCATGACCTTTTATTGATAATCAAGAGAAATTATGGGTTGATAATCTTGATATTAATGAGAAAAATCTATCTTCTTTGGCTATGATAACATTGTAGGATCATGTATAGGAAATAGAAGATATGGTTAATCCTCAATTGAATGTACACTAATTATCATTGGAGCAATCAAGATTAGTTTTAGAACTTATGGGATTAGTTTCAAAACCTATAGAATCTATTCTGAAAACATCATAGTTAGTTTTGGAACCATCACAGTTAGTTTTGGAACCACACCAGCAATAATTCCCTACAAATGAAGATAATTTTGCTCTGGAGGAATGAGATTTCTCCTAGGGAGAGGAAGGATCTGTAGCTTCAGCTTTATAGATATCAAGAGATGATGAAGAATTTTTGGAAAATAGCAGTAATGAAGAGTTTGACCTACAACAAGATAAGTGTCATAACTCTTCCTACTATCCTTTGTTCAGCATTCTGTCTCAAGGAAATTTTGGAGATGTTGCTACATATAATATGTTATTACCACATGCATGTCCACTAAACACCTTAATAGAACCCTTTCAACAAATCAGTTCATCATATAATGGAACCAAACATGTTGAGATTCAACCAAGTAAAATTTTGAATATTAATAGCTGGTTAAATAATGATGAAGAAGCCAAACTATTTGATATTTTGAAGGATCATACTAAAGCTTTTACTTAGGACTATAGAGACATGAGGGGAATTCATCCAAGTATCTACACCCATCAGATTTATACTAAACACATTAGACCAATTAAGCAACCTTAGAGAAGGATTAATCCAGCCTTAAGGGATATAGTCAAATAAGAAATTGAAAAACTATTACAAGTAGGTTTTATCTACCCTATCTCAGATAGCTAGTGGGTGTCTCCTCTTGTAATTGTTCCTAAAAAGAATGAAAAATGGATAATTTGTGTTGACTATAAGGAACTGAACAAAGCCACCCTGAGAGATTATTTTCCCTTAACATTCATAGATCAAGTCTTAAACAACCTTTTAGGTAACAACACTTTTCCTTCTTAGATGGATTTAGTGGATACAATCAAATCAGAGTTACTACTGAGGATCAAGACAAAACTACATTTAATTATCCATGGGGTACCTTTTCTTATAGGGTATTGCTATTTGGACCATGTAATGCTCCAAAAACCTTTCAAAGAGCTATATTAGCAATTTTTGTAGACCTAATAAATGACTGTGTAGAGGTATACATCGATGACTTTACTGTGCATAGAGATACATTTGATGATGCCTTGAAAAATTTGGATAGAGTATTAATAAGATGTGAACAACATCACTTGTCTCTTAGTCATGAGAAATGTGTGATGATGGTTGATGAAGGGATTATATTAGGACACCATATTTCAAAAAGAGAAATTTAGGTTGACCAAAACAAAATCAATATTATTTCAGACTTGCCTATTACTCAAACCCCCATAGATATCAAGTCATTTTTAGGACATGCTGGATACTATAGGTGCTTTATCAAGGATTTTAGTAAAATTACTGCCCCCATGTTTAAGTTGCTTACCAAGGACTGTGAATTTCTTTGGGATGAAAAGTGTTAAAATGCTTTTGAATAAATTAAAGAGAAATTAGTAATTGCCCCATATTGAGAGGACCTAATTGGGATAAACCTTTTCACATCCAAACTGATGCCTCAAATAACTCAATTGGTGCATTTTTGGGACATAAATATGAAGAAGGAAAAATGTATGCTATTTACTATCTTAGTAAAAATATTACTCCCACTAAAAGAAATTACACTACCACTGAAAAAGAATTTTTGGTTGTGATCTATTCAATTAATAAATTTAGACATTACATTACAGGGTACAAAATATTTGTACATACAGATCACTTAACAATTAAATATTTAATGAATAAACTAGTGGTTGGAGGTAGAATAATTAGATGGTTATTAATTCTATAAAAATTTGATAGTACCATTGTGGACAATCTAGGTAAATCTAATGTGGTAGCTAATTTCTTGTCAAGACTGACCACTATAGGGGAGCAAGATCCAGTCAAGGACAACTTTCTAGATGAACAATTATTTGTTATTTCAGCTGATACACCATGGTTTACTGACATGACAAATTATCTTGCAACATGGAAGTTTCCTCCTTTCACTAAAAATCAAACAAATAAGTTAATCAAAACTAGTACACAGTTTAAATGGTTAAATGGAATGCTATTTAAATGTGGTCCTAATTTGGTTTTACATAGGTGTGTAAGAGAAGATGAAATCTTTGACATCCTCTGGGCATGTCATGATTAACCAAGTGGAGGAACTAATTAATGAAAAGAAAAGCTCAAAAGATACTTGGCACTAGTTACTATTAGCCATCTTTGTACAAAGATGTGAAGAGATATATCAAGTGGTGTGATCCTTATCAAATGATGTGATAACCAACCTTTACCAATGAAATGCCTCTACAACCTTAAGGAGTGATTAAACCATTTGAGAGATGAGTAGTGGATTTTTTTGGACCTTTTAATCCTCCTTCACAAGGAAAAGAGCACATTCTTGTGTGTACTGATTATGTGACGAAGTGGGTAGAAGTGTAAGCTTTAACAAATGCCACTGAAGAAGTAGTTGCTGATTTCCTTTAGCATAAAATTATGGTAAATTTTGAAACACTAAAAAGCTTAGTTTTAGACTAGGGACCACAATTTATGTCTAATATGATCCAAGCTTTCACAATGTATTATCAGATCAATCATTAAATTCATCTCCCTATCACCCATAAGCAAATGGACAAGTTGAAGTATAAAATAGAGAATTGGAAAACATCCTCACTAAAATAGTTAAAGCAGGAAGAAGAGATTAGGTAAAGAGACTACCTAAAGCTGTCTGGGATTACAATATAACTTGGAAAACCACAATAGGATTTTCACCATATGAGTTAGTATATGGGAAAAAGCCCTTTTTACCTATTGAGTTTGAACTACAAACATTGAGGACAACAACTAAGGTGGTAATTGAATTGGATGTAGCTCAAAAGGAGAGTATCCTTTAAATCAATGAGTTGGATGAATTGAGAATGGAAGCACTTCACCAGATAGAGATAATTCAAGATCAAATAAAGTAATGGCATGATTCACATATCAAGAAAAGGCAATTCAAAGTAGGAGACTAGGCATTGTTGTTTGATTTTAAGAACCAATAATTCAAAGGCAAATTGAGAACCAAATGGTTGGAACCTTATCAGATTGAGTAGATATTTGACTATGGTTCTATCTAGTTACTTCCTATTGACGGTAGCAGAAGAATGCTCTTGGTTAATGGACACAGGCTAAAACTTTATAGGAAGCCTCCTATTAAGGATGAATTCTTGAAGCAAATTGAAGCAAACAAAGAATTTGATCATATGGAAGAACCCAATTCTTCCAAAATGATCAAATAATTAGATGAATAGATCTAGAATAAAGGGAAGAGAATGAAAACTAGTAAATGGTGTTCTCTTCCCCAAAAAAAAATAAATAAATAAATAAATAAAATAAAATAAATAATAATAATAATAATCTCTCAAAGATCAATTGAAAACCAATGATGGTGGTTGATCTTCTCAAATAAATGGCTAATTCAAAATAAAAAATTCTTTGGAATTGTAACTATTTTCTAACCATTTTCCTTTTTGTTTCACTTATTTTAGGAATGATGAGTCATCATGATGAAGGGATTACATCATTAAGGATGGTAATTATTTTTTTAACTTGCTAAAGGTTAGATTGAAAGTTCACGTGTGATTAGAATTGATTTAAAATATTAGTATGATGAGTCATCTATTGTACATCATGATTAAAAGTGAGAAATCATGAGAAGGATATTGATGGAATAAATTGATGGCATAGTTATAAAGAGTCATTATTATTATTAAATCAACAAAGTAAAAACTAACTACAAAAAAACTTCAAGAGAGATACAGTGAATTAAATTTTTTAGTTCTACAACTAAGTACAGTAGTTTCGTAGCCAAATTCACTAGTTCTACTGCTAAGAGAAGATTTATTCAACTAACCTGCATAATATTAAAGAAGAACAAATCATGGGGATTAGAAATAAGTTAGAACCATAGGATGATACCTAGCTCCTTGTAGATGAATAAGTGGTAACTATCTTTCAATAGGCAGGATGGCTAGAGTTTCTAAGGAAATTCTCCAAATATAAAGATGAACTGGTAAGATAATTTGTTATCAATTTAGAGAAAACAAGGACAAATATTAGGAAGGTTTTCATTCCTTTTTCTGTGAATGTAATAAGTGAGATATTTGGAGTACCAATGGTGCATGTCCAAAACCCTATCAAAGGGACATTAAAAGACATGATTGAAACCCTACTGAAAGAGGAGGAAGCCAAACCCCAATATATTTACAACACAAAGAAAATTATCAAAGGAGTCAGAAGGTCTAGCTTGCCAAAAACCTTTTGATAGAGTAGTATTTTATATAGTTAAGTATTTAACCTGTGATGGGTAATTTGGGTTAGTAGGAAGAGAAGTCCTAAAAATCCTCATATACCTTAGATATGGAGCCAAAAAACTAGAATATATAGTAAACCTTCATGGGTTTCTTTTTGAATCCATACACACAATGGCCCAAAGGTATTCTCGGGGTGTAGGAACAATTAGACATCATGGGTTAGTGCATTTAGTATGCTAGCACCATTTTCTTTCAAAGAAAAATGGGGAAGAAATTTGGGAAAATTTTCTTGGCAAGTTTAGGTAGAACCCTGGTATTCTCATAAGAGTAATAGCAACACCTCTTATCCCTTTGATTCATTTGGAAATTGATGCCACTGCTAAGGAAAAGAAAGAACTAGGAGGAGAGGAAATACCAAAAAGAAGAAGATCTGGAAGAAGAGCTAAAACTATAGACCCTATTATGCCTTCTCAAGATATTCCTTCTTTTACAGAAGCTATAGGAGAACTAATACCTATCTCTGACAGTGACTGTTCACCTAAGCCTAAGAAAGAGGTGAAAATTAGAAGAAGCTCTAAGATGATAGCCATTTTTGCACATTTTGAGGCTCCTAAAAGAAGGATAAGTCATAAAAGGTCTAAAGAAATTCTAGAGGAGATGGTAGGACAAGAAGGGCTAGAAACTAAAGCTACTGATATTTTGGGTAGCATAGCCATGAATCCTCTTGGACCAAGCCAAACAAAAAAAGAAAAAGAAGATGAAATATTTGAGGAGCAAGTTTTCCAGGAAATGGGTGAGTCAACAACACCATCACATGAAGAAGATGAACAGGCATCTTGGAAAAGGAAGGGGAAATCCCCTCTGGTGGAAGAAGAATGATTAACTCCTTAAGAAATTTTAGAAAAAGAAGAAAATCAGTAGGTTAAATAGGCTCTATTTTTGTCTAGAGAAAAGCTCATTATCAAGGAAAAGGATGAAGAATTGGATTTACTCAAACTTAGATTATAACAAAGAGAAATGCTCCTTAAAGAATTAACAAACCATTTCACAGCCAAGACTAAAGAATTAGCAGAGATTAAAAGGTAGCTGATGGAGAAAGAGGAAGAATGTAAAATTTCTAAGAGACAAACTGGTGTGTCAATAGTCTCTACATAGATTGAATTGACTTATCTACCACTCAAGTAGTTATGGGATGATACATGTAGAGAACTCAGTGTAGTCAAGACATCCAATAAGGACTTGAAAATCAAAATGGAGGACGAAAATAAATCAAAGAAGGAATGGGAAGACAAATTTTATAAGGAGGAAAAAGATAAATATAAATATTTTGTGAAAATACAAATGGTTTGCATGATGAATGAGAAATTGCTTACATGCAGAAGACCTTCTCCTGCATATAGTATGTTTTTAGAGGAACAATTCATTCACTGGTAGTTGGCAAGGATAGAATGTGGCCTTCCACATGAAATAAAAGATGAAGTTGATTTCTCGGTAGCCTATTCCTTAGTCAATGCAGAATAGAAAAATATTTTCTATGAATTTTACCTCTACAATTTCATGCTAGAAAAGAATCCAAGTGGTATGATCAATTTGTATGTATGGGAAAGCTAACTTAATACATTTGTTTCTATTCTTCAAAATTAGATTGCATGGAAAGAGAGGGAGTCAGAGCATCTGTTAAAGGCTAGTTCATGTAGTCTTTGTATGAGAATTCATTATGGCAACCCATCTGCCTTTGCTGCACATTTCCGATCCCATGCATTTGATAGAAGGTTCAAAGAACCTTATCTTTCCAATTTATAGAAAAGCATTAATGCCTTCACCTCTTATAAAAAGGAAATTTTTGATAGTATTTATGATGCATGTTTAAAAAGATGGGAATTTCTCCTAGTGGCATTGAAAAGAAGGGAAGTAATATCCCCTTCAAATTTGATTTGAAGTCTAGAAAGGGAAAAATATTTATGCACAATAATTCCTCAGATCAATGAAGCTCATAGGCACATATGGATAGGAATGTGGACAAGGCCACCTCTACTTCTCACCCCCATATCTCCTTGGCAAAAAGGAGAACCTCAAGATCCCACTCAATTTGAGGAATGGAAGAGAAAAGTAGAAGTAGAAGTAGTGTATAGTACCTTTGAATAAAAGCATTGGAATATTCATTTCCAGCCATTTGATCTAAGTAATCAAATGGAATGCAGAATATACAATCCCTAATTTTAAGATTAAAGTTTGTAAAGGGAACTAAAAAAAAGTAAGTATGGGGGAAATGATGAGGCCAAGATATGCCCATTAAATTTACAATAAATGACCTCATCTTAGTCTCTCTTTATATTAAGTTTGACTTCATTTTGTGACTTTTATTTGATCTGATATGAGTTAGGATGTAATTGTCCATCTTTTATTGATTGTGATTCTAATGTTTACAAGCTTTGTAATTCATAACAAAGTGTTTTGTAAAATTCAAATTTTGTAATAAAATAGGTCATCATCAGGCTGAAGAACAAATATGAAGTGAATTGCATGTTTTTGGAAGCATTGGAATCAATACAACTTTGTTTCAGAGCTCCACCATGCTATTACAAGTTCTGTCACTTAGTTCTAGAACTTTCAAACATAGTTCCAAAACTTTTGGATTTAGTATTGAAATTTTCAAACTTAGTTCCAGAAGTTTCAAACTTAGTTCTAGAACTCTATATTTAGTTCTAGAATTATCAGAATTAGTTTCAAAATTCCTGTAGATAAGCTCTAGAACTTTCATGATTAGACATGGAATGATTTCCTTTAGTTTTAAAGCTCTTCTAAATTTTTGAAACTAATAAATATCTATTCCAAATGGCTGGTGATCTGTCAAATCAATGATCCTATTAATCAGGAGTAGACTATCAATTTCCATACTTGCAGATCCAAGACACTTATCACACAGCTATACATCCATCCATGTTTTAATTCAACATCTATTCTAGGCACGATTTAGTTCCATTGTATTCATGAAAAAAATTATGGCCATCAATGCACCACAAGAAAAAGAATATATATATATATATATATATATATATATATATATATATATATATATATAAACCTAGAATAATATAGGAATAAGGAAATAATTGAAGAATAGAGGAATAAGGATAGATATAGATTGATCTATACAGATCTAGTACATTTTTGTAATGCAAAACATTTTATCAATAAAATAGCCATTTCTATTTTGAGAGAAAATTAAGTTGTTCAATCATATTTCTAGGCGGAGCAAGGGCCCACTCCTCCAAGAACCAAGATCTTCATTTTTGTTGGTATTTATATTTTATTTTCAAAATCAAATAGGTATATCTATTAAATTTATAAATGCTTTCAATTCCTTAAGTTAAAATTTGTTGTAGATTTGTCCCTATAGGTGTTCTAGATTAAGTTCTCATTTATTCGCAATCATTTTCCAAGCATTCTAAATTGTGTGTTTAATTATGTAAGGTTTGTTCATTTTCAGCAATCTATTTCATTATGCAAAAGTGTGTTTATTTCTAGCAATTAATTTATGTAATGTGTGTTTACTTCCAATATATTTTCATAGTTTGATTCCAATAAGGTTTTAACCAAGAAGTCCTTAAGACATTAAAGATCCCCTAGAACAAAAAAAAATACAAATACCTACAATCAATTACTAAATCGCTAAGATTATTCTTGTTGCATATATCTTTAGACACACCCCTGGTTGAATATGACATTAATAGATATTTGATTAAATGAAGGGAATAATGACACCCATCACCATATGTGAAAGTGAACCTGACCTTGCTAAACCCAACAACTAAGCACCAACCCAAATCAACCAAGGGAGTAGAAACACCAAAAGTCTAAAGATTCAAAATCCTACCTCCATTCACCTTGACCTCTATTTTGGGTTTTCATCCCTCTAATATAATTAGAAAGCCAATTTTCCCAACCAAGACCAAACTTCCATTGCTAGTTACCGCACCAAACTTGACTTTTGACATACTTATTTTCATCGAACCATCAATAACCAAGCTACCTATCCTAAAACATCCTACATCTACTTTCTCAACCACCACCTTACCAAAATCAAAACCACCAACCAAATGCACTACCTTACCCAAACCTTCCATCACCAAACCCACTCCCATAAAGACTTCCACCTTACTAACCAAGACCAAAACCCCTAAACCCTCTCCACCTTTAATCTAATCCTACTCTACCATTTTTTAAAGGTTATTTAAAGTTTATTTCTTAACCCTACCCCCTATTAAGCCATTCAACCCTCTTAGTTAAAAACCCATCTAGTATAATTACCACCATGTGTGTTCCTATCATAGGACACCAGGGCATGATATAAATAACTACAAATCTCTCCAAACCATTATTCATTAGCTCTATGATGAGGATGATCTATTAATATATGAAATTCCCATAGGCATATTACCAATCCAATAACCAATAACCACTAGCCAAAACCTACTTATTCCTCTACTCTCACCTCATAGTGATTAAGAACCAAACAACTCTCATACCCCAATTCTTCCCTCTATCCATACCATTCATGTGGTCATAAGAGCACAATAAAAGGATAATAGTAAGGCCAAAGTGTCCATTTCATGGACATACCCATCTTTTACCTCCCAATTAAACCCACCCAAACATCTTCACCTTCACCCAATCCCAAGGTATCTATCTTAGGTGCCTCCTAATCTAACCCCTCTAAGTCCATCAAGAGAGTTGTGCTCAAACAACTTCACTAGACCCTAGTGAAGATGAGCTTACATGAGTTTATTACTACTTCACCTCATCATCACCAAGTAATGATAGAGGCATTGCAATTAGTAGAGGTCTAACCTTAAGACCCTCAACCTCTAGTAGCCTTTATCAGTGCTCTCCAAATTTCTAACCTTGTTACCTTTAAGGATTTAGAAATACCTTCCATCCATATAGATGACCTATATCCCCCTCTCTTTATCACTACTTACATCAACCAAACCTGCATTAAATGGGTCATGATTGATGGGGGATCTAGTGTTAATATCATCTACTCTCATGTCTATAACCAACTCAACCTTTTAGATAATGTCATGTCTAAAACCTCAACCATCCTCTGATCATTTAATGATACCATGACCATTACCCTAGGAAAATTTGTTTGTCATATCCATGTAGGACCTCATATGCTCCTTGAACACTTTTATGTAGTAGAATGTGAACTCCAATATAATGTTTTTCTAGGAAAACCTTGGATCTGCCCATGGGTTACATCCCCTCTACCCTTCATCATTACATTAAATTTGAGCATGAAGGCCAAGTCATCACCATCCAATCCAACCCAAGTCCTTTATTGACATGTTACATGACCTAATGACCCAACAACATCCTCTTACCCCCATATAACACACCCTTATTAACCAAGGACAAGACCTCCACCATGAAAGAGAAATCCAAACCTCCCTCCAAAAATGAGACATCCACTAGCTCATCTATCCCCTCTGATCAAATCCCCAACTCATACCCCTTGGATTCCACATTCCAACATTTTTCATTAGGGGAATATTACCTCCTCGTCCTTGATAGTTTCCCTACTCCCCAAGAGTATGGGAAACTTGAGCACTAACCTAGGTATGACCCTAATGTCAGAGCCATTTACTGTCAATTTCTCCTACCAAGATAATCCAAGCTTTGACAAGACATACCTCAATAGGTGTGCTTGGAAAGGATTTGGTCTTGGATAATATAAGAATTTCCCACATGAGTTGATTTAAATTGAAACTAGAAAGCCTCATGATAATCATGGCCTTGATTTCAATCTACCTACTAAGAAGCAAAGCAAACCACCTACCACCACCATTATTGAGGAAGATACCCCTTCCTCACTGACTTCTCCTCCACTTGTGAGTGAGGATGATAACATCATCCCACCTAGATGTTTTTCATCAACATGATCAACCTCAAATCCATGACTTATCAAAATGAAGGGAAAACCATAACCATCTCTTTGACCTATCTTTAGATTATAGGAGATGACTCCCCTACCATTAACATTGTTCAGTGCCAAGATGATGATTCCATTCTCACCTACCTTGGTGCCCCAGATTCTTCCATCCATAAATCCCTTATTCTTAAGATTTCATCCATGTTGAATGAATCCATAATGGATATCAAATTGGGTACTCTAGCAAACCTCTACATTGTCAAAATTATCCAATCACTAAACATCAAGGAACTTTGAGATTTCTCCTCCTTCCTCCAAGACTGTAGCATAAAATTTGCTTTGTATTATGGTGACATGCCTAGAATTGACCCTAGCATTTATACCCACAACATATTCACCCACCATGATTCCAATCCCAAAAAGAAGAAGCTTCAATACATCTACTCTTGCATATCCCTTCTCAATAAAGAAGAGCTTTAACATCTTTTATCTATTAACTTCATTCAACCTATTGACCATCCCTAATGGGTCTCAAATGTCATTCTTATCACTAAATCCATAGGGGTATTACACATTTGTGTGGAATTTCATGATCTCCACCTCACTTACCCTAAAGATGAATTTCATTTACCAAGCATTAACCATCTAGTTGATCTTACAACCAGCTACAAGATGATATCTCTTATGGATGGATTCTCAGGTTACAATCAGACCCTAATTGCCCCTAAAGATTAGCATAAGACCACCTTCACCACCCCATGGGGGACATTATACTATAGATTCATGCTTTTCATATTAAATAGCATTGATGTAACCTACCAACATACCATGACTTACATCTTCCATTACTTTATCTATATGATTATCTAAAAGGATCATTTGGCCATTCTCAAGACCATCTTTGAGTGGTTTATCCATTACCATGTCTACCTAAACCCTAAGAAGTGAATTTTTGTGGTCTTATTAGGAAATATTCCTAGTTTTACTAAATACCTTCATGGAATCAAAGTCAATCCCACCAAGATAAAATCCATTATTGATATGCTTCCTCTAGTCAACCTTAAGTAACTTCATAGTTTTCAAGGAAAGCTCTAATCCATTTACCACTTTATCTCCTAGATTTCAAACTGATGCCAACCCTTCCACCACCTTATAAAGAAGGATGTCTACCTTAAGTGGAATAATGACTACCAAAAGGCCTTTGATTCACTTAAAGGGTACATTTTATCTCTACCTATCCTCACCCCTCCCAAAGATGACCAACCTTTCTACCTTTATATCTCTGTGACTGACCACTCCCTAAGGTTAATACTTGCTCATCAAGATGAACAACATAAATATAAATACATCTACTACATTAACCATATGCTTGTAGAGTATGAGACTTGGTATACCCATATGAGAATCTTTTCTTAGCTTTAGTATTCATGGCCACCAAACTTCACCACTACCTACTTAACCATAAAACCTATGTAATAACCAATACTAACCCACTCAATTACATTCACTCCAAACCATACCAAAACCAATGTATGGCCAAGTGGATCATGTTATTATTAGAGTTTGACCTTAAGTTCCTTCAACAAAAGTCAATTAAGGGGAAATTCATGACCAAATAATTGGTTGAGGCACCATTAATAGATAACCAATCTCCTCCTCTTGAGTTCCTTGATGAGTCCATTATGACCCTCTCTTAGGTAGACCTCACCTATCAAGTCACCATGTTCTTTGACATATCAAAATGTTAACATGGCAGGGGAGATGGTATAATCCTTATTCCTTTTGATGGAAAGCCTCTTCCTTTGTCCTTCAAGCTTCATTTTGAATGTACCAACAATATGGTTGAGTTTGAAGCCCTAGTCATAGGCCTTCAAACTACCTTAGCCCTAGGAGTCAAAATAATCAACATCTTTGGTGACTCCCAACTAGTGGCCAATCAAATAAATGGATCTTAATAGTGTAAGAAAGATGTTTTGTATTAGTACAAATAGTTAGTTGACAAATTCTTAGCATCATTTAAACACTACCATATCCATTCAACCCCTCAATCTATGAATAAGTTTTCCAACACCATGGCTTCCCTTGCCTTTCAAATCTCATCTACACCTTCTAACTCTAACCTATCTATCTTTATCCATAGACTTACCCAACTTTCCTATGTTAAACTAGATTTTCCCACTATTTTTAATGTGGAAGAAACCCAACCTGACCTTTGGTATTAGTAAAATTTCAACTACCTCAACCTTTCCATCATTCCTTCTATCCCACCCTTAACCAAGACTACTATGATTATGTGAAAAAGTGTGTTAAATGACAACAACACTCTAATTTGCACCATTATATAGTCTTCATGTTTCTACCTATTTTTGGCCTTCTCATAATGGGTTCTAGATCTTATTAGTGAAATTCACCCCCATTCCTCATAATAACACCATTATATCATCATTACGATCAAATATTTTACCAAGTGTGTAGAGTCTATTCCTCTAGTCTCAACCAAAGTAGAGAAGATTTTCAATTTTATCAACCATCATATCATATTCCACTTTGATGTTCCTCATAAGATCATCACTAATAATGGTAAGTATTTTAAGAACAAGTAAGTCTAGGGTCTATGTGATGCTTTTGGCATTAAATTAAGCTTCTCCTCACCCTATCACCCTCAAAAGAATGGATAGGCAGATGCCTCTAACAAAACTCCTAACAACATGCTAACTAAAATGGTCAATGCATCTAGTTGGGATTGGCATTTGCATATCCCCTTTGTCTTATGGGCATATTGTACTAGCATTATAACCCCTGTGGGTGTTACACCTTTTTTTGATTGGATTAGAGTGGAGGCCATCTTGCCTCTTAAATTCCAAAAACCTTCTCTTCACATATCTTTAAAAGATCTCATTTTTGAGGATGATTATCATTAGCACTATTTATCTCAACTTGAGCTACTTGATGAGCATTATTTAGTATCCCTTACCCATCTTCATGTATATTAAAATCACATTAAGCGTGCCTATAATAAACACCTTAAAGAAAAAGAATTCAACATCGCAGACCTTGTCCTAAAATAAAATCAACATGCCACCACTATGGAAGAAAGAAAAGAAGGAAAGTTTGCTTTCAATTGGCTTAGACCATATATCTTAACCTACAAGTATGGATCAGGAGCTTACTAGTTTTTTTCCTTAGAAGGCAACCCAAAACCCGAGTCCCTCAATGCTTCACATATGCATCCATTATTTTGTTAAGAAGGATCAAGTTAACCCTTTATTTAAACTTAAGATCATCCCTTGATTTCAACCATATTCATCTCCCTATTTTAAGGGTAATTGATTAAAACTAAATCATGTGATTATCTTTCACAGTCATAGACTCATCTTGAACAATGGGTACCATGGCTCTACCCATGTCATGATTCTCATGGTGCCACTCTCCTAGGATGAATTCCCATTATTATTTTCACCTAACCCTCTTTACACCTAACTGACCTTTTTTTGATTTTAGTTTTGCCTTCATAAAGGTGAACCTTTAAGCCTATATAATCATGTCTATGTCAAGAAAAAATCAAAATCCAAACCAATAGCAATCATGGGTCATTCCTAGCATTCAAAGATTACTCCCTTGAATGGAAACTACATAAGCATACTAAAATTATGAAAATATAAGTTAGATGGATCCCTTGAAAGATAGATATCACAAAGACTTAAACAAAGCAAAAAAACTTAGACAACTCCCTTGAAGGATTTATGAGTAAAGAATTTGTCAAAAGCATGGCAATTTCTTGGAATTTTCTTGCATTAATCAACTTCCCATATATAGTAACAAATTAAAATACCCAATTTTAAATATCACAACAAAAGAAAACTAATATTGAAAGCTACAATTGACTCTCACATAGAAAAATAAAATATAAGCTGCAATTAACTTTCACATGTAGACTTCCCGCATCGATCAGTCTAAACTTTGTATGACATAGCCTTATTTATATTGACTCTTTATACACCTATAGAAGAGGCATGATATTCTCATAAGAAGGTTCCATTTTCATCCATATCCCCTTTATGCACTATAAGTAAAGGATTTTGAGCTTACTTGACATTATGTGGTCAAGACACATTTTTAACCACCTATCAAATGCTAGTGTGAATCATTTGAAGGTCTTTTATTCATTATGTCAATCCAACTTTGGTTTTGTTCTAGTCCTTGTCAAAGAAGAAACATCATCCCCTCTTCTTATCCTATCATGACTAGATGATATTTTCATTATGACATTTATCTCTTGATTATATTATTTGTCCTCCCATCTAGTGTTGTTAATTAACCTACCTCATATGTTTAATCTTAAAAAAATTTAAAACAAAACATATACACATGTGCCATAAGCAATGACATAATCATAATCATAACCATAACAAGAATAAAAAAATCATAGTATCCATGAGATATAAAACAACCAACCATTTTCCACCACATGTCTAAATCTATATAGTGAAGCATATACTCATTATAAATTAGCGTGTCATAAGAAAACATGAAGCATACCCACTAATCAAAGACATCTCATGCCCAGCTAGGTGAGTCTACATCAATATATAACATCCATAACATAATCATAATCCATATAAACATCACATCATAAGCATTAAACATCAATGCAAACCGTGAACATAAGTAATAAATAAAGACCATATGTGTGTGTGTGTATACATACACACACACACACACACACACACACACACACACACACACACACACACACACATATATCTTGTGAGTCAAATAACATCATAAATGTACACACTTTTCTCTCTCTCTCTCTCAAAATATACATCTCACCACATTGGCTCGCATGCCAAAATCAAAATGACATACACTAATATATAAAATGTATGAGCTATGTCATGCCCCTAGGACACCACTATGTCCCAGTACTTGTCCACTTATCACACCTATATACCCACCTACAAATGTTTCCCATTGCCTTAGTGTCACAACACTAGCATCATTTGACAAGCTCACTCTGTACTCACCCTATTAGGGCTCATCAGGATAATGCCTCAAAACTATAGCCTCATAATATTTTAGTTCCTCTACTATAGATAATTATCATTCCATGGGGATGGTACCTAGTGGTCCTATCAGTGTCATTACCCCTCCTCCTCTCTACCTCAAGGAGTCCCTTTGCTATGTAACTAAGGCTAGGGAAGCCCTCACCAAGTCCCTATCACCTGTAAGAGTCATAACTTGACCCTATAAAATAGCCATTTGACCTTATAGCATCATCACCTATGCTTGTGTAGTGGCCAATATCACTCCTACCTATCCATCGGGGCTAGTCCCCTACACCTGTACCCTCTGACCCCCTCTCCTAGTTGGGTCCACATCCATAAGTCCCCTACCACCATTCCTAATATATAATGCCATATATAACGCTTGGTACCATGCCATGTACCCATATATAAATTTATTGTCATCTATATGTGGCCTAGTTGGTAGCTCCTTATGATCTAACAATGTTGGCATGGGATATGGATTTGGAAATAAGATCTCTAAGTCATTATGCCTATACCTAGAAAATACACCTAGAATACATTTTACAAGGCAAACTACCTCTATACCCTATAAAATGGGATGATCTCCACCTCTCCATCCCTCTAGATAGAATCCACCTGTAACTCTGTAAGGACAAAGTTTGCCTCCTATAGCTATGCCATACTAAAAACTACACATAGGGCCTCTAAATAATGTCACCAATCACTAGTACACCCCTAAACCAATCAAAATCATATGATCTTCCCCCTACACCTAAAGTGATGAACTCACATTTCCACCACATGAACCCAATGAGTAACTCAATCTATGTGTATCCTACCCACAACAATCCCATTAGCTTCAACACCCAGATGTGCTCATAGGCCCAATAATGTAGAACCAGGATGACACTGATACCATACCTCCTATGGGCCCTGAACCCCCATAGCTCCCTATATATTTATACCAAGAGAATAAGTACACAGTCAAATGAAATTCAACCTAGTAGTAGTTCAATTAACACCCCCAATAGAAAGTATGGTAACCATTTATTGCTCTAGTCAGGAAGGTTAAAACATGAGATGGCCATCATAAGCATCATCATGAGTCTCCTCTTAGCTAGATTCCTTTGATACAATGTGTTATATCTAAATCCCCTGGCATTCCATCTAGCTTGATCACTGTCATATCCTTATAATCACTCAATGTTCTCCTCTCACCCCTATTTCTCTATGTGATATATTAGATCACCTTAAAGAGGTATCCATGTGATTTTATGTACGTCCTCAAGAAAGATCATCATCTCATTGGTTGAAAGTAAGAAGGTATTCATAGATGGATCCCATATCTTGATGAGTGATATGATTATGGATGCATACTAAGGCATATGATAATAGTGTCTCATCACTACTAACCCAACCTCATCAATATGGACCTAGTTAGTTGGGGTCATCCCCTATTAGATCTTTATAAAGATGAATGCCACTCGATTATGCATATGTATCTTCTCTATATCCTATAATAATTTACTCAAAATCATATCTTAGTTACCTACACCATTATTTCCTAATAAAACCTACCCTACCTTACCATTAAACTTTACATAGTGACCTATTTCTCTACCCATCCTACCAGTCTTCACCTTCTAACCTACAAGGTCAGCCTATACTTAAAAACTAACATCTAGTTTACCTTAGATTTTTAAACACTTTTTAAACCCCATCTTTTTAATCATCGACCATTGAAGGTCATGGCTACCATAGATAGTCAAAAATCCATTTTCTTAAGGATGTCAACCATCGATGGTTAAACCTGACCACTGATGCTTAGTATGGGTATTCTATGAGCAGAACACACAAAACTTACCCTACCCAAAATGAACCAAAACACAACCAAAACCTCTTAATTTTCCACCCTAATAAACCTACCCACCCTAATTCACCTACCCACCTATTAAATTCTCCCATTCACCCAAAAAATTTCTTAAAACCCTAACTAGGGCATAATAATTCAAAACTAAGCATTCAAACCTAACCTATCATCAAACCCTAATGCAATTGTAAAATCAAGCTAAGATACCAATTTTAAAACATCACCTACCTTGTTTCATGACCACCACCATGGATTTATCCATAAAACTACCCATCCTCATCTATTCCTATGTGCTCCTTACATCCTTACTAGTCCCCTAGGTCCTCTCTCTCATTCCTACTCAGCAGGTCCACCTCAACAGTCACCATTAACACTCTTTTCACCCAAAATAGACAAAAGCTAGAGCTCCAAATTAAAAATAACAAAATTTAAAATGAATTAAAGGTAATTCAATTTTCACTTTTAACTATCATAATTTTAGGGTTTTCACCCTAACCATTGATAGTTAGGGTGATAATTAATGGTCATCCTTGAGTAACCTGACTATCTTTTGTCAGGTATCTCACTTTTTGATCTTACCTTAAGAATTTGTCTTTAATTATAATCAAATAAACTCACCCACTCATGAAGACTACCTTCTCCACCCACCTCGACCACCTCATCATCTTGATATTGGTCTCTTTCAGCCTAACTAGCACATATTTTGTGATGACTATTGCCTAGTCCTTTTGACCATAACAATAACATTTCCATGTTATCCCTTTTAAGCTTGTGTCACCTTGTGCTTACCTAACCCACTTGTGTATTATTGGGAACACTTGTTACCTTGGATACCTATGAAACTTAACCAATTTGTGTTTTCACAAGGAGCATCTCCTACCTTAGATACCCACTAAATCATATACATCACTTAGGATACTTGTGAGTGTTCCAATCTACCACACCTAATTATAATCATGCAATCCGCTTATCACTTGTCCTTCTAGCACCAACCTTTATTTTTACCAACTATGATAAAGTAGTCTATGCACGATCTTGGCTATCACACTTTTTGTCACACTTTAAGTGCCTATTTATGTTTTAGCATCTAACCTATCACCCAACTTCATGGAATCTAACTTCATCATCACCTTCATTTACCTTATCAAACCCACACCTGATTGTATTTTAGCTTATCAAATCATAGTTTGAGGGGGAATAGCTCTTCCCATACTTGGGGTGACCATGATCTTTGACCAATAATCTATTTTTATTTTGTATCTTGTTGATTTAAAGACACATAATAAAAAGGTGTAAAATGTAGACATTAGAAGTATACACACTATGATTTTTAATGTCAAAATTTCCCTAGACCACCTTAAGACCCCCTTGGGACCAATATTAACCTTTTGACCACTAAATAAGCCTAACCCATAGTCAATTGGACCAAATGACTTAACCTACCTTTTACCCACCCTTTACCTTAACCCTTGACTATCAATGGTCAAGATGACCACTGACAATCACCTTGACCATTGACAGTTAGGGTGCACCTCCTTAACCACCAACATACAAGCCACCCACCTTAATTTTATAAAAATAACTCATCTAAATCTATGTGTGAGCCATTGAATTTGAAAATTAAAATTAGAAGGCCTAGTTAACATGTTATAATTCTCTTGCCTTATCTATAAGAAGAGAGGAACAAGAATTTGAAATCCATCTACAATTGTTATCAAGAGCTTGTGAATCTAGAGTTCCTTTCTTTTGTAATTCAATCATCATCAACAATCCATTGATCCAACCATCATGTTAGAGAGCCAACTTACTATCACCACTCTACCAAAGTGTTAAGTACTATTACTCTATCATAATCACATTAGACTCCACCAATGAGTCAACCATCTCAAACACCTACTCGATCAGCTTTCTACAAGATAAGTATTTGTTTTATAGTATTCAATTACTTTATTTTCCTTTCACACTTATCATAACACTAATACAATTACTATAATCTACCCTTATGATCTTATTAATAATCTATTTACCAACCTAGACCTACATAGAGTAATCACCAATGGTTATCTCAACCACCAGTGATCTTCCCAATCACTAATGGTTAATTTGACCACTGATGGCCACCTTAACAATTGATGGTCACTATAGTAGGAAATAAAAAATTATTTTCACCCTCTTATCCCCAACCAAATCTAGTCTTTTGTGTCCCTATCTATTCAAATACCCCTATTTGATTTTTTGAAGTAGACCCAAGCTATTTAGCACTAGTATTGACTTGTTTATCACTATATTAGTCATTTCTAGTATATTTATTTATCAAGAATTTATTGTGTTAGATTTTAGTACCTTTTTATTATTGATTTAAGTAATTTCTATTCTATTTATAAAATTAATTGTTTAAAATGTGTGGATTAACAATCCTCGAGGAATCTCTTGCTTTTGGGATCTACATATTGCTAATAAATCTACTTAGCTATCTATCTAACTAACCATTTAATTTAGTGATGTCTTAATTTTAGGTCATCCTCTCAAACTAAAGAGGATTTCAGCCATAATCATATTTAGTTTCTTCTTCTTAATCAAAATATAAGCTAGAATTCATTGAAACATGATCTAAAGATGAAAGAAGTAGCGAGATGAGGTCAAAGTGTCAAATTTTAATGACCAAGTCAAGGTAATTTTTGTGCATGTTTAAAGATATAACGACATGTGGAATCTCATATTAGTAAAATCGACAGGCACATTTTAAAGATGACAAAGCTAAAGTTTGAAAGCTTATAAAGATCTAATGAATATCATGAGCCTATCATAATGTGATCAAATGGAAGCATTTTAAAGCTTAGATAATTTAATATAGACTATTAGATCATGGTACCAAAGGAAAGATCAATGACCATCATTTAAATTCATGTCTAGATAAATGGTTAGTTATAGGAACATGCAGGAACTTGTGTATAAGTTTTATATCTTAACATAAATAATGAGATTGATTGATCTAACCCATAAAATATACATTAAAGAGCCTATAAATAAAAATTTAAGTCTAATATATGCTATATATATTAAAGAGACCTAAAATTATGTCATGATGCATGGAATCGAGATGTGAGAAACTTATAGTTCAAGTCATAATGAACTAGAGTCTAGAATTAGCATGCTGTGTTATATTCCAAGTGTGAACACACTAAAGATATGGAACCATAGATCCATTACTTATATATATGACATCTAGGAAATAGGTAGATTTTATTGGAGCTATTTGAATATAAAATATAAAATATATTGACATAGAGTCTGTAGAGAGAGATGAAGTGTGTCAAATAGATACATATATAAACACAAAGAGAGAGGAGTAGAGAGGAAGAAAGGTACAAAGCGAATGTATAGAGAAAGATCAATTATATATTAGAATTATAATAAAGAGAATAGAGTTGGATTCATTTATGAAAATATTTTATATACTAGATTTGTATCTCCATAGAGCTGATTGGTTGGTACCATCAAATAAGTTGAGTTGATGTTTAGTTAGGGGATTGGTGTCTCCTTAGGTTTGGTGCCCTTAAACATTGTAACTAGTGAGATTAAATTGAGTTGGTGCTCAGTTAGGGAGTTTTTTCTTACTTAGATTTGGTGATATTAAACTAGGGTATTGGTGTCTCCTTAAGGTTGATGCCCTTAAATATGTAACCAGTGAGGCTTTGACTATGAGGTTAGATTAGAATAGTAGATTCTAGTAGCTATTCTCACCATGGTTTTTCCCTTTGGTTTTTCCATGTAGTATAAATATAGTGTCATGTGTATTTTTGTGTGTATGTGATCTCTATATTTATCTTTTAATCTGTATATGCTTTTGAATTTTCTTTAAAAGGATTAAAGGACTAGTCTTAGTTGATCTACTAATTCACCCCCCCCTTTCAGTAGATAGCTATGTTCCAACATAGGCCTTAGTAGACATTTTTGTAATTTTTCTAAGGATAAAGGTTTATTAACATTGACATTATTAGTTAAAGATAAATGAGGATTAGTCATGTGGTTGGGAGTGGAATCTTATTTCAAAGTTTGGTTGGGAATAATAACTTGAATAGTATGAATGATATCATAAGAGTTAGTGACACCATCATTTGTAACATGATGATTATTATTCTTAAGTAACATACGAGTACCTATAGAAGTTTGGGATGGATAAAATTAACACATAAGGAAATCTTGATGCTTGGATTGGTTAATGGCCTCTTCCAAAGTACATGTAAAGAGAGAGATTCCAAACCTGATATTATAACTTGGGAAAAAGGGCATTGGTAAGGAGATGAAAGAGGTTATCATCTACCATATTATGTTCATATTTTTTGGACAAGGTCTTCCATAATTTGATAAAATATTACATGGTTTCGATCTCAAGTTGCTTACAATTGATAAAATGGGCTAATGTATTCTTAGGGAGATCACTAGTTTATAACTCTTGGACTAGAGCATCAACTAAATCTTCCAAACTAGTGATGGAATGAGATCTAAGTTGGTTGTACCAATATAAAGCATCACCCATGATAATTATTTTATAATTGCTTGGTAGTGGAAAAGGTATTTAATTTGACCCATTATTTATATAGACTTCCAAATATTTTAAAATGAAGAGTAGGATCAGTTGACCCATTGTAAGAAATGGTAGAGGTGATACTTCCTATATCAATATTAGAAATTTGAGATGTAAGAGGTTAATTTTGAAGATGCTTTATTATTTTATTAACAAGATGAGGTTGAGGGATAAGATTACCATGGGAATCCTAAATAGGAAGTGGGGAAACATTTTGATTATGTGTGTCCCATGGCATCTATTGAGGGTGGATTTGAAGATGGATAAGATGATTTTCCATTTGCATCATTTGATTTACATTGTTATCTTAGGAAGCATTCACTTGATTAATATTTTGTAATATAAGTTTATGGGTTTGAGTTGAATTATTTTTTGAAGCATTGGAGTTGGTAGTAGTAGCTTGGGTACCACTATGGGTGTTAGTAGGAGCTTGAGATGAATTTTTAGTAAGTGAGGCACTAGTGGCATAATTTGATTGTGGGAAAATATATATTAGTAGAGGGATGAAAATAAGTTACACTATAGGCATGATTACCATGGGTATAAAATAATGCACTAGTGGAAGAATTACGAAGGGTGGATCTTGGAAGAGGTCCACTAGATGAAGAACCTACCATGTTAGTAGAGATACTAGGCATGGAGGTAGAGGAAATCAAAGAAGAAGTCTTTGTATGATAAGGGGTCAAAATAGAGGGAAGAATATGAGAAGAAAATAAACTAGCATCCCCAAATCTATGTGAGAATGTGGGAGAAGGTGAGTAGGGTTATTCAACTTGATCACTTATCATAAAATGGTAAATATTAAAAGGATCCTTTCCTCAATGTTGAGGAAACTTGTTGATTGAGAAGAGCATTTATGGTGTATACTCTAATTTGGGTTTCTCTTCAAATGAGAAGAGAGGATTATGAAGTGAAGAGGAATGAGGAGGGGTCCCATAGTTTGTAGTGTGAGTGGCTACATACACATTACTTTTATCTAGGGTAGGAGTCACAAGATGATTATGCGAGAACATATTAGGGCTGGTAAGGCTCATCATATCTATTGAATTTAACTCATTGTTGTTTTCAAATAGAAATTTCATGATGAAGGAGAGAGATTAGGGAAGGTAAAGTTGACACTAGATAGATAAGAGTATAGATTCAACTAGGTCAACCTAATACTAAAAATAGGGTATGAAACTGGGCCAACAAGGATATAAATTTGACTTGGTTGACTTATTACTATAACTTGAGACAAAGGGTAGCCTGATAAGGATATAGAGTCAACCATGTTGACTCAATACTATAACTTGATAGGTAAAAATGAGTACTAAGTTAACCAGATTAACTCAGTACTATAATTAGGGAAAGACATACTCTGTAAAAGACTATGTTGAACAAAATGACTATGTATTTAAAATAGGGGAAAATTTTTCAATGTAATTTAAAATAAGAAATGGAAGTAAACAGACAAACAATTAGATCAATGAGAATCATTCAATTATTAGACAACATAAAACCTTACACTAACATTGGTTAATGCATTTTTTTGCACTACAACATATAATGAGCAAAGTGAAAGAAGTTAATTAAAAAATAAATACTAAGTGCTCATTTTAAATGTTGTTAGATTATTATAAAGTGTTATTTAAGTGTGATAGATAAGTTGGATAAAATTAGGGAACTAGAAGTCAATCTATGGACGGTTTCAAGATGATTAGGCTAAAAGGGATCTTTGTTAGTATTGGTATTGGCTTGGTGTTGTGACCTACCCCATCACTTCACAATCTTGAAGTGATAAGGATGTCAAGTGATTAGCCAATATATACTATTAACCACATGTTTAATCTTGGATAGAAATATAAGTTGGCTTCCCCCTTGGTGATGAAATCAAAGTAGGTAGGCCTTGGGTAGACAAATGTTTAAATGAATTTTGAAATTATGTGATTTGGTAGTGTGTGAAAGAAAGAGAAAAATAGTGCAACTAAATGTTATATTTAAAAACCACATAATTAGACTATGTGAGCTATTCTAAGCATGCAAACAACTAAAGATGAAAGTGTTAATCAATTACTAACATATAGTTGTTAGTTCCTAACTTAAGCATGATATAGAGTTGGTTTAGATGACATTGTATTCAAAAATTATAGAACAAATTCAACAGGGTCGCTACTATATTTTAGAAATAGGAGTTCTTAAGAACTAAGTCGACCAAGTCAACCTAGTCTTTTAGATAGAAGATTGACTATAAAACTAGGTCAACCAAGTAAACTTAGTTTATTGTAGGATTGCAATTTTGAAGACTATAAACTTGTGAAAAATAGAACTATAATGATGAACTAAATTAAAAGAGAGAAAGAAAGCAATCTTGGTGGGTTGGAATATGCTGAAGACTAAAATTTCTATTAAAATACTTTGAGTGTTGGCTTTCAAGTTCTACCAACTATGTTAACTAGGTTGACTTAGTTATATAATTCCTTTTTAGCTAAATCCTACTTAAGATGATTGATTTGACTTGGTTGACCTAGTTTATTATCTAAAAGTTGGTTGTGGTACTAAGTCGATATGCATAACTTAGTTTATTGTTCTAGAGATGAATAAGAGACTAATTCAACATGTTCAACATAGTATGTTATCTATAACTAAATAAGAGTATTCTATCAACCTATTTTATCCATTAACCTATATCTAATGAATACCTACATGAAAATAACATAGTCATTTTGATGTGATTATGTGTTAAATCTATGCACATAAGTTATAAACTATACCATCCTGGTTGACCTAATATCACAAAAAAAAAAATGATATAAATAAAGGTGTAAAATAACACTTTCAAAGGCTAGATTCATGTTAGGTTCACTAGAATGTATGAAATCATAAATTCATCATATCTACAAATCAATCCTATCTTGAATAAGATAGATCCTACTTACACTTTCGATTAGGGATACATTAGATAATAGGGAACATGACCAATATGGATTTTCTATACCAAATTATGGGATCCTTATCATAATAATATCAAAAGGGAGGGTTATAAACCCTCCAATAAAAAAAAAACTATGCAATAACCCTAACTAAGTCCTATGTTTTCATATTCACTAAACTAATAACAAGTAAAGTAAAAGTATAATCTAGTGCTTACCAAAGATTATGGCACAAAGTGAGGGTAATAAACAACAAAATTAAACATGCATAGAAGATATATACTCATTTTAATGTATATATAATTATAATACATGGAAGATAAGTGTAAATGCATAGCTATCTACTATTATAAATGAAGAACAAAGTTAGTGTTGATAATTTTGACCTCATAGGTCAAATTGCCACCCTTACCATTCAAAAATTTGGTTATCATACCAATTTATATTGTGATTCAATAGGTTGATCTTTAAAATTCCTTAAATTTATCATTAAAATCCATGATTAATAGGTCTTAATGTTGTTTAGGTGAATTAAGGTCTTGTCCTTCATTTGTCTTATGCTTGTCTAGTCATTTTTAGGACTTTTTAAGCCATTTTCAGTGGTGACAAGAGTTTAGAGTTCACTATTTAGTTTAATAACATGTTTTAAAATCATTGTATGCTTAACATATGGATAATTAGGTTGATCACATTCTAGACTAACTTTATGACTTATTTTTATGCAAATTTGACCATTTTGTACCCTCCAAAAAATGTTTTGATGGTATATGATCAAGAAGAAGATTTATTACATACTTATTCACCTCATAATTCATTTTAAATACTTAATAAAACATTTAAAAACATTTCAATTTGAGATCCTTGGTGAAAATAGCCTTTTAGTGTAAAAATAGGCCTTTTTTAGGCATTCATTTTGGTTTTTAGAGGATTTTTGTGATAAAAGAATAATAGAGGATTAATTGAGTCCTTAAAGGGTAATATTAGTGGTTTATAGGAAGTTTTATGTGATTTTTTTTCAAAAACCAACTTTTCTCCAATATTGACCTTCTTAGCATGCCTATAAGGGTAGTTTTCAAATACTCGATACGAGAAGAAGAGAGAGAATTAGGATATGAAACTTTGTAAATTGTTAGGGGTATTATTAATAATGGAATTAGTGGTATTTTTTTGAATATTTTTTACCTCATATATATGAACAATCACTAAGAGTGATAGTAGGTCACTATAGCTTATGCATCCGAGAGGGTATGTTCTTGGACGTATTTTTCAAGATCAATAAATAATGGATAATAATGGTTTTTAATGATGATTTTATTGGTAAATATGCTCCTTTTCATCTTGGTATAATTTTATAACTCCTCCCAAGAAGATATTTATATCATAAAACCATGTTTCTTTCCATATCTTTCTAAATGGTCTCGTGGATCAGTTTTGAAGCAAAACATGAGTTGTTCAGAAGATGTTTCCATATTCATGGATTATCAATGGATGATATAATTCATGACATAATTTTTTTATGAAAATAAGAGTTCATAAGTTTTAATTTAGAGTGTGTCTCCATTAAGAGTGTTTAAGTTGAATGTATCTCTTTAATAAGGTACAAATCCATTTGCTTATCTTATTTTCAATGATTCATGAATTTAAGGTGATGTAAAAATTCAATTGATATAAAGATCTAAACATGATAGTCTAATTCATACTCTTATGTATTACATTACAATCTAATGGCCTTGATTTTCGAGAAAATGACCATTGTTTTTTCATAGGTAGAGCTTTGAGATAGAAGTGGAAGTACCTTGGAGAGGTTTGAATTAGGATAGAGGGATTAAATCTATTTTATAGGTATGAAAATTTTATTGGTATAATTTATTGTTGTCCTAATGTCTTAGCATGTCAACTTGCCATTGATGTCAAGCTTGGTCATCATTCATAGTACATGAATGAAGGTGATCAGATTTATAGTTTAAAGTGTGTAATGCAAGTTTACAAGTTATTGAGGTAATAAAGATGGTTTTGAATCTCATATATGTCTTACCAATGTTACAATACCTCCTAATATCCTTTTGGAAGAGAAAGATGACTAGCACAAACTTAAAAGAACTAGACTGTCATAGTACGTCATGTAGGAATAAACAACTCAATTTGGTTGTGTATTGAATAAGTGTACTTGGAAAGTCACCCAAAGTCAAAGGATCACATGAAGATGATTTATTTTATGACATGAATATCTCCTACAAGTTTGGTGCCTTGATGTGTCTTTTTTCTCAAGTTATAAGCCTTTGAAGATGATCTAATAGTGTGCAACATGCTAGGAGACATCAAATTAAAGATACATGAAATAGCCATTTAGATTCAAAAAAATAACCATTGGAGGGAAATTTGAAATAATTGTGTATGCATAATAGAGGACCTGAGAGGATTGTTTGACTTGTAGGATTCATTCTAGGGGTCAAATCAACTTGATGAGAAAAGAAAAGTTATAGCACACTTTATTAAGGTCATCCCCAAAGTGGTTTAGTGTTTTAGAAGACCATAAAAGTGCAATAAATGAATGCCAAATTCAACATTTTTAGTGTATGTTTCTTATCAGTAAACCTAGGTAGACTAAAATGGATTAATAATATGTCTAAATTTCTCTAGTTTGTGTTCTAAGTGTTGAATCATGTTGGGATCTCAATATAACTCTATTCCATTCATTGAATATGATCTAAAAATGTGTTTTTGTGATAGAAATCACCATGTAAGTTTACTAAGTTTGAAAGTCCTAATAAAAAGAACAAGAATCTCATACAAACCTCAAAGGCATTAGAAAGGTGTTTGAGTATACTCAATCTCCCTTTTTTTAAAGTTTAAGGTGTATTCTAATATTTTAAGGTATTCTAATAGTTTAAGGTTTCATGTTTGGATTCCTTATGTTATGTTTAACCTTCAATAACCCCATGTTAGTTCAAGAATGGGCCTGAAGTTCCCCAACATGTAAACAATTGGTCCTATAAGGGAGTCTTATCCTTGTCTTCATGTCATGTTTATACCATTGCCTTTCACACTATCTTCACTACCTTTATATTGTGTATTACTATATTTCCTTGTTCACATTCCCTTATCCCTCTATCCTCATCTCTCTCCACCCATCCATCATCCCTTTTAGATCTAGGTTATGCTTGTGAACCCCCATACTCCCTTGGACCTTCATAATGAGTGAAACCATGAAGTGTTGAGACCTTTTGGTCATGAACTTAATCAAGAAGCAAACAAGAACTCTTAGCCAACCATGAGAACCTATATGAATTCATATGGCTTACTGTAGTAGAGTATAAAAGGAGTATGAATGATGAGGGCCATTCAAGTATAAGTCAAAGAGAGGGAGACCTAGATGGGTTTTTAATCAAAGACCTAATAATTTTTTATCATCATATAAGTCTAAATAAATATTCCTCTCAAATGTCATATTTGGCCATCCTAGTCTGTACACAATGCTACACCCCCTAGATGACTTAGTACTGAGAAAATAGTCAAGACCATGGCCTTAGGTTTGGATGAATAGTGAAATATAATTTTATGTAGGTAATAAGAGTTTCAAGGTGAAATCATCACATATCCACCTCAATATTTACTTTAATAACTATTGTAAAAATAAAGCATCACATGTATCCAACCTCATTGGCTTAAGTTGAAAAATGAAAGAAGGTTAGCAAATTTATGATTCATGAGGTTATTAGGTGTCCCTTGAAGAGCTCAAAATGTCAATAGTTCCAAAAGGGGATCAACACCTAAAATTATGAGAATTTAACCCTAGAAAGAGGCCTAAAACAACATGAAATCCAGCCATAGTAACCCAATGAATACCTATAACACGTCTATGTATGCCAAAGGCCACACTTTGTTTATAGTAGAAGGGTAAGGTTCATACAAGGAGTTTGAGTTCCATTTTGAATGGGAATATACAAAGAGTGATAGTCATCACTATGGAAGAAAAATAACATCTACTCATATTAGAAGCACACATGGAATATAATGGAATGCCCATTTACAGCCAAGTTCCTAAAGATAGGAGGCTATGTTTCAAGGGTGAGACATGACTGTTAAAGAAATGAAAGGAAGGGTTGGACTTACAAAGACCTCTAAAAAGGTGTGGTTTCTAGTAAAGAGACCCAAAAAACTCACATAAAAGAGGAATGACTACCTAACCACTCATTTGGTTTAACAGTGTGGGATGGTCTAGGGTATGTAAAATTAAATATACATAAAATAGTTTTTTAGATTCAAAAAATATAACCATTGGAGGGAAATTTGAGATGACTATATATAAAAAATAGAGGAATCAAGAGGATTTTTTGGCTTGTAAGAGTCATTTTAGGGGTCAAATCAACTTGGAAAAAAAATAAAATTTATATTACACTTTATGAAGGTCATCCCCAAAGTGGTTTGATGTTTTAAAAGACCATACAAGTGTAATAAATGCATGTCAAAGTCAACATTTGTAGTCTATGTTTCTAATCAGTAAACTTGGGTAGACTAAAATGGATTAAAAACATGTCTAAAGTGATCTAATTTGTGTTTTGAGTGTTGAATCATGTTGGGAGCTCACTATAACTTTGTTACATGCATTGAATATGATTTGAAAGCATGTTTTTGTGCTATAAATCACCATGAAAGTTGATTAAGTTTGAAAGTCATGATAAAGAGAACAAGAATCTCTCACAAACCTCAAAGGCATTAGAAAGGTGTTTGAGTATAGTTAGTCTCTCTTTTTGTAAAGTTTAAGGTCTATTTTGAGATTTTAAGGTATTCTGATAACTTAAGGTTTCATTTTTGGATCCTTTATTTTGTTTTTAACCTTCAATAACCCCATGTTATTTTAGGAATGGGTTTGAGGTTCCCCAACATGGGAATAATTGGTCCTCTAAGAGAGTCTTATCCTTCTCTTCATGTCATATCTATACTATTTCCTTTCACACTATCCTCACTACATTTATACTATGTATTCTCCTATTTCCTTGTTCACATTACCTTATCCCTCCATCCTCATCTCTCTCTATCCATCCATCCTCCCTTCTAGGTCTAGGTTATGCCTATGAACCCCCATACTCCCTTGGACCTTCATAAGGAGTGAAACAATGAAGTGTTGAGACCTTTTGGTCATGGACTTAATCAAGAGGGAAACAAGCACTCTTAGCCAACCATGATCACCTACAACCATTCATATGGCTTACTATAGTAAAGTATAAAAGGATCATGAATGATGAAGGACATTAAAGTATAAGTTAGAGAGATGAACACTTGAAGGGGGTTTTAATCAAATAATTGATAATTTATGATCATCATAGAAGTCCAAAGTAATGTTTCTCTCAAATATCACATGTTGGCTATCCCAATCTGTACACAAGGCTACACCCCATAGATGATTGGGTACTAAATATATAGTCATGTTTCTATTCAAAATTTTGCTTTTTTCAGATTTAAGAGAAAGAAGAAACTAAAGAAGTAATGGACAAGGCTTGTGAAGTACCTGGATAAAGACTGCGCACCGTAAATCCAGACGCTGTGAATACTCCTCTTTGGCTGTGAAGGAATAACACCTGAAAGAGATAAACACTAAAAACACAAAGAATGTTAGTTGATAAGAGAGTGGATTGCCAAGAAAAAGCTTGGTCCTTGAAACGCTAAGGCTTCTTCAAGGATGACAATCCACTGTTTAAGACAGAATATAACAGAGACAGAAAAGAGAAATAATGAAAGATGTGAAAAGAAAAGACTAAAAACAAATGCGTACCTGATAAGCTGCAATCTGGTAAACACAGTCACCGATGTCGGTGGTATTGCCGTCGTCGGTCAGAAGGTTGCCGACGTCGGTTGGGGAAGTGACCGGCGTCGGTCGGGGTAATAGTCAAGAGCTTGGTTACAGGGTTGGTTTCAGGGCTATAGGATAGTCTATGGTCTTCTCTGGGGATCTGGGGTCTGTGAGGGTCTATTTGAGGTCTAAGGGACAGAGAATATTATCTGGGAATAAACTGGGTAAGTGACAGAGGCGAAAGATGGAAAAAGGCAGATGGACAGGAGAGAGAGCTTTTCAGCGTCTCCGGGAGGAACAGAGAAGATTTTGGTGAAGGATATTGGAATAGACAGAAGACAGAGTATTTGATATAAATAAAATGATATAGAAATAAAGACAACACAAATACTTAGCTGTGTTGAATAGTTGATGAAGATAGCATGCAGTCCCGATACAAAACGTTGGATACAAGATCTCAGTGCCTGAGAGAAGTTGTCAAGTATGCTGATTCCTGCAAGAAAACAAGATGCCAGAACACCAGAAAGCAAGAGCACCAGAGCTTTGTTTAGCCAGAAGAGAGAGTTATGCCTGTTAGATCACCCCAGATTCGAAAACTTTTGATTTTGATTGTCATTACCCAGAAAGAGGAAGAGAAGTCTGTTAAGTATAACCGACGTCGGCGATTCCGCCGGCGTCGACCGATAGGTGGCCGACGTCGGCGGGGTTAAAATGGGCAGAACAAGCCACCAAGCCCATTTTTTATCCACCAAGTGTTCTTATGCATTGGAGAATGCCGAGGGTTGTGCTAAATACGCACAGGAGTTTGTTAGGAGGTTAGAAGAATTAGGGAGAGATCTTGAGTGAGTCATAGGGAGAGAATTAGTCTAAGGTGAGGTGTCTAGGCGAGGTGTCCTATGCGAGGTGTCAAAGGAGGGAGGGGTTAAAGGGGCCTTATTTAATTAAAAATAGATGTTTATTTCCAATTAATAAGACTTAGGTGGGTTAGGGACCAAGGAGGACTAGGAGGGAGAAAGGACCAAGGGTTAGACACTTTTTCGGTGTCTACATTTGCCCCTTTTTGTCTTGTTGGTTGTTCTGGATGAACTGCAAGACAAAAATAGGAGTTGTTTGCCCCAGGTAAAGGATGATGTGGATTGCCCCGAAGTAAGGATGAGGTATTCCCCCTCAAAGCAGGAGTCGAGGGAAGGAACCTGATGTCGGGTGCTAATTTGACAAAGAGTGGATGAGAAGGGTGAAGAGTGAGTGAAAACGCAGCAAAAGTCATGATTGCGCGCATGCCACTGCACGAGATGGTCAGGTCAATTGTCGCAGGTCAAGGGTCGAGGAGTGCTAAAATTGAAAGAATCGGGCCCCAGCATGAGTTGTAGCTGATCGGGTTATTCAATCAAGGCTGAAGCTCCAATAGTCGTCGTGTTCCAGGTATCCTAGGCTTAGGAAGTGCTCCTGAAAACACGAAAAAGTCACAAGTAGTGTGGATCAACTAGCGTGTGATCCTATACTGTGAGGGTCCAAAAAAATAGTCTGCGTACAAATTTGCTAACCAGTCGTGGAATAGCATACATGCAAAAACAACCAAGGCAAACGCTTTGGAAGTGGTCGTGGTGTTAGGAGATGGGCATGATCTCCAATGTCTGGTGGTCGATGGATAGATGCTAAAAGTAATCTAAAAATGCCCCAAGGGGCCAATTTTACATGGTCTGAAGGGCTTAACTTGATTAGAGCCATGATTTTGGTTTTTCGGAATACAGATAAAAGGTTAAAATCCACCGACGTCGGCTACATAACCGACGTCGGTGTCAAAAGAGACCGACGTCGGCTAAAATTGGCCGACGTCGGCAGTCTAGGGCACGCCGATGCCAACATCGGCGGCCTGCCAAATCCGACAAAACCAGATTGGCGGCCCATCAAAAGTCATTTGCTATTTGATTGAAAGAGAAAAAGGAGCTCTGGAATTGGTTGAGTGATAGTGACCTTGAGCTGATTTAGGGAGTAATGCAAGGTGGCAGAGGAACATTGGTGGAGAGAAGGCGCTGATTGGACGCTGCAAGGACGTGTGTGAGTCAGCGAGAGCGTGCAGAGCCATTGGGGAAGAAGAGATGGCAGAGGGGAGTAGAGGGCCCATGGGAGGTCCACCATTAGCGGCACCCATCGTGCCACCACACCGGTGTCGACGGGATGAGGTAAGAGGCCCCTGAATCCTTATTTTGATTGATTTTTATTTTGAATTGAGTTTTTGAAATTGTTGTTATTTGAAGTAGAAATCGAGGGGGAGGGTAGCTAGGAAGGTGGGTAGGTTGTCTAGGAGAGCTTAGGAGTAATTTGGAAGGGTTTAGGAGTGTTGGGGAAGGCAAAATGGGGAAGCCCTAATTTTTAGGGCTCGCCCCGTTCGGCCCTATGGTCGAACCAGTCGCCGATGTCGGCGAACCCACCGGCGTCGGCCGACGAGCGACCGGCGTCAGTCACTAACCTGCCGATGTCGGTTACTAAGGCACCGACGTTGGTTAGGAGAGTGCCATCGCTGGCATGCTAACCGATGTCGGTGGCTGCCTGGTCAAAAGAGGAATGTAAAAAGTTTAAGTCGAGGGGTTGAAATTACGTCAAAGACTTCCCGAGTATCGAGGTAGGCATAGATGATCAAATAGGTTGGTAAAATAGGAAAAGTAGAAACAATGTTAATATGAGATTGCTTTGGGTGGGTACAGGCTGGATAGACTCTGATGCTGCAGGATCGCCTCCCGACTTTCCTGACGTGGATGCGTGGAGGCGTGTCTGTCGAGGAGTGGGCACAGATGAGCGCAGTCGGATTAGGCGGGCTGAGATGTTACTGTAGAGTGGCGAGGGACGTGAGCCTCATGGTGGCTTTGATCGAGCGGTGGGATCATGCCACCAACACCTTCCACCTGCCTACAGGCGAGATGACAGTCACGGTTGAGGACGTCTACCAGATTTTATGGTTACCGGTGCACGGAGCAGACTTGTATGCATGCTCGAGAGAGGTGCATGACATTCATATGGTGACGCTATTTGGAGAGCATGCCGCAGAGATGAGCTATCACTTGGTGAGTTTTGCCTATGAGCCATTGTACGCGGCGGATGAGGAGGCCCATCGGCTAGCGATTTTGATGATGATCGGCATCACAGTATATGCATTGCCGGATGCAGAGGGCGGTAGGTTTCCAATTGCTATGACCGGAGTTTTGTTGGAGATGATAGAGCAGAGGACAATGTTCACTTGGGCACTAGTATTTTTGGCCCAGGTGTACAGAGAGCTGTGGGGCATCACCCGGTGACGGCGGTACAGTCTATGTGTGGGCCACCTACTACATTGTTGGGCGTATGAGCACATAGTAGTCACACGACCTCTGGGCCTCCCAGTGGCTATTCAGGCTAGATTTAGAGTTGGATTCAGATGATGGAGGGAGATGATGGCACAGACATGGGTGGACGGAGTGGTCAGGGACATCGACCACTACAGGGGAGTGCTGGAGGGTTTGATCCCGGCAGACATCATTTAGAGACCATATTTGGTCTATCGAGTATTCAGAGACCAGGGAGAGCAGCTGGTTGGAGCTCAGAGCCGGAGATGGGTTAGAGGCAGACGAGCTGTTGAGCTCGAGAGGATCCCTACAGAGAGAGTGCGGTGCCAGTACGGGCTGCTACAGGATGTGCCTCCCACCTTCCCACAGTACAGACAGGATGACATAGAGGCACCGCTCCCACTTTCAGAGGAGACAGAGGAGCCCAATTTTGAGGAGTTGCCGGCAGGACCTGGGATAGTCGACCCAGGGTGTACAGAGGCCTACATGTCATGGTGGGCAGGTTAGTATAGAGGGATACAGATCAGGCAGTAGCCAGATTTACAGGCCATCACCAGGGAGTGGGATACAGCCTGCGAGGAGAGAGACACGGCACGGGAGGAGAGAGACACAGCTCAGGCTCAGGTCTCAGTTTTGTAGGGACAGCTAGCAGGAGTCACAGGGTAGTTGGGAGAGATGACAGGGCAGGTGGCAGCATTGACAGCGCAGGTTACTCTGTTATAGGGATAGCTGGCCGCAGCTCAGGGACAGGCAGGTGCAGGGCAGAGTTTTGGAGGGCAGGGCCCATGGCAGTAGCCATTTCAGCAGCCAGCATTTTCATAGGGGGCAGGACCATCAGTATCAGTGCACCTAGGTGAGCTACAGCCTCAGAGATCAGTATAGGGCATAGGAGTAGGGTAGATGGGTCCACCGCAGACTGTGTCAATGGTTAGATACAATGATGCGCTGGACGAGATCGCGTATTATGAGAGGGCCATTAGGGGGATCCCTCATATACGGTGATACTCAGAGATGAGGGCGGAGCAGAGCAGACAGAGATCTATGTCACGAGCGACGGCTTCAGGGTCACGCAGATGGCAGAGATCAGAGGGAGGAGGAGATACAGCCTCTTCTCGACCACCGCCACCACCACCACAGCCACAGCCTTGAGGGCAGCCCCAATGTTGCATTATTATTATTTTTTTGATGTATATACCGGCCTGCGAGCCGAAGATGAGAGATGTATGATGAGAGAGAGACAGACACTGGTTGTGTCTTTTTGTATAAAACTTATTTTTGATATATATGATGAGATTTGGCTTATTGATGTGTTATGGAGATGTTATAAATATTTGATGTGTTTCATGATGCATGTTTTGATATGATATGTATGATGATTATGATGATGCTAATGATGAGAATGATGTAAATGTTATGTTTAATGGTGATATAGTGATTTATGATAATTAGATAATGATAGATGTGATATGGAATGTTTAACTTGTGGATTATGCAAATGTTTAATGAGTTATGATGGATAAAATTTATGACTAATGACTTATGAAAATGAGAGTATATAAATGATTATGTGAATATATTTATTGACTGTGATGTGATTGACAGGTGACGAGAGAAGAAGATTGAAGAAAGTGATGAAGAAAGTGGCCGAGCTAACCCCAGAAGACCCCATGTCAACTGAGTGCTGCCTACATAGCCCCTATTGTTAGGGGCCTCAGGCCTATGTAGTTCTCCCAAAAAGGGAGGAAGAGTCAAAGTGGGTGATGGTCTAGTCAAGGTCAAGGTTATGGTCATAGTCATGGTTATGTTTGAAAAGGGTTTGGTTGAATGTGACTAAAGTGTAAAAAGAGAAGTGAAAGGCATATTTGCTCTTTCATTGACAAGGACCAAGAAGTCAGTATAGATAGGGGTTTTTAGAACCAAGAACCCCATTATGCGTTGTGTCGTTGACCATAAGTTATGCTAGAATGGTGACCGAATCACTTTGACACTAAAGTGAGCTCAAAGTCCCTTGAGCAGGTTATAGGAAAGGAGGATAGGACAACCCATTTTAAGAGCAGAGATAACTTCGCCCCTTTTATAGGAGACCCTGAGACAACATAAGCCAAGTCCATGACTTTTTTTTTTTTTGAGGCTGATCAATACGGGAAGCCTGCATAGTGATGTCATTATGCTTGATGGTCATTTATGAAGCTGATCGATGCGAGAAGCTTCTAAGATAGTGCTGTTTATTGCCAGATTTAGTCATAGCCATCCTTCAAGGGAGTGGTCTAGATCTTTGCTTAATAAGAGGGCTTTTGAATAGCTGTCCTTCGAGGGAGCAGTCTATTAATTACAACAATGATAGTACAGCTGTCCTTCAAGGGAGCAGTCTGCTTTTTAATTTGATTTTTGTGACCTTGATTATTTTGACATCTTGATTGATTGTTGATAGAAATTTGAGTCATGGACAAGACTTATAAAAGTTCAAGGGCTCCCTGTTATTAGGACAAAGTATCCATACTATATAAAAGGGTTTTTAGAGGATTTATTAAAAGAAGTAGGGTTGAAAAATAATAGGATTAGCTGGATGAGGGATTGCTCAAGGGACGAGCTCAAGTTAAATGTTAAGTAAACGAGTACTCAACTAGCAATAAAATGGTCGTAGATGCAACGCATTAAGGGGTTCAGGTTCTGGTCGGCCTTCAAGAGAAGACAGACGATAAGTCCCTGATCTGTACTTGTGCGTGATAATGTAAGGTCTGAGCCAATTAGGAGTGAATTTGCCTCGCTTACTTCGTTCCATATTAGTCACATGTTGATTCTCTTTGAGGACGAGGTCTCCGATATTAAAATCTTGTTCTCTCAGATTTTTGTTATAGGCTCGTCTGATTCGACTTTGATAGACATGGAGATGATTAAGGGTAGCAAGACGACGCTCATCAAGTAACTCTAATTGAGCTAAACGATCTTGACGAAAGTCATCATTGGAAAGAATGTCACGTAGAGAAATGTGAAGAGATGGGATCTGTACTTTGAGAGGTAGGACAGCCTCTGTTCCATACACTAGAGAGAAAGGGGTAGCACCCGTAGAGGTTTGGATGCTAGTGCGGTAAGCCCACAAAGCGAAGGGAATTTGAGTGTGCCAGTCCCTTCCAGTGTCGTTGACCACCTTCATGAGAATTTTAGTCAGAATTTTGTTGGAAGCCTCTGCCTGCCCATTTGCTTGTGGGTAGTAAGGCGAAGAGAAACTGAGCTTGATGCCAAATGAATCGCATAGCTTTTGGACAGTTTTGTTTTTGAAGGACTTACCGTTGTCGGTGATGATTTTATGAGGGACACCGAAGCGACAGATGATGTGGTTATTGATGAAGTCGACGATCTTGTCGGCTTTTGTAGAGACAAGAGGAATAGCTTCCACCCACTTAGTGAAATACTCAGTGGCGGTGATGATGGACTGATGACGAAGAGACGAATGAGGATTAATCTCACCGATGAGATCTAAACCCCATTGTGAAAAAGGCCAGAAATCTTGAGCAACTTGTAAGGCGTGACTAGGGAGATGAAACAAGTTAGCATGCTGCTGGCACTTGACGCATCGCCGAACATAATCGCTACAGTCTTGATGAAGAGTGGGCCAATAATAGCCCAGGCGAAGGATGTGCTTGGCAACCGAATTTCCACTGAAATGTCCACCACAAATCCCGTCATGGGCTTGTTTAATGGCATGAGAGGCTTCAGTGGAGGTGAGACAACGAAGAAGGAGGCCGTCGAAACCTCGCTTATAAAGAAGACTGCCTAGCATGGTATAGCGAACGGCCCGTTTGATGAAAGCTCGCCGCACATTGCTAGAGAGGTTGGGAGGAATGAGAGAATGAGTCAAGTAGTCCTCAAGTTGTTTATACCAAACATCTTGTGAACTATAGTCTACGGTGTGGACGAGATTGATGTCAGTGGAAATGTATGAAGGCAATGGCACACGATGTACCATGACATAAATTCTTGATGAGGATGATGATGATGAAGGAATATGAGAGGCAAGTGAAGCCATGGTGTCAGCAAACTTATTCGTTGATCGAGGAACAGTCTGCAATAAGTGATGGTCAAAAGATGCAAGGAGAATGTCAACACGGTTTTTGTACCTTTGTAAAATTTCATTTTTGCAGAGGTATGAACCGTTGACCTGATTAACGACGAGCTGCAAGTCGCCGAAGATGTTGATGGTCTTAATGTCTAAAGAAAGGGCGGTTTGAAGTCCCAAAATTAAGGCTTCGTATTCAGCCATATTATTGGTACATTCAAAGTCGAGTTTAAAAGACAGAGGCATGGGCTCCCCTTCGAGAGGGATGAGAATGACCCCGGCACCTCCACCAAGTTGACATTTAGAGCCGTCGAAGAACATGGTCATTTGATAGATGGCGTCATCGGTGGAAAGAGTGGCGATGGACTCGTCAGGAAACTCACAGTGAGAAGGTTGATTGTCGGGAAGTGGGGCATCGGCTAATTGATCAGCGATTGCTTGCCCCTTTGTAGATTTTTGTTGGACAAATTCGAGGTCGAGCTCAGCAAGCAACATGAGCCACCGAGCCATACGTTGATTCTGATAAGGCTTGGAGTGCATATACTTGAGAGGGTCGGTGTGAGTGATGACAAAGGTTTTGTGGTTAAGAAGATAATGGCAGAGCTTAGTAGCAGCAAAGACTAACGCCAAACAAAGCTTCTTGGTATGGGTGTACCAAGTTTCATAGTCAACTAATGTTCGACTGATGTAGTAAACTGCTTGCTCGCGGTGTTGCTCGTCTCGATGCGCGATCATGGCACCTAACGAATGATTGGATGCAGAGATATAAAGGTAAAAGGGTTTATCATCTTGAGGTGGAATGAGGACAGGTGGAGAGATCAAATAGCGTTTAAGGGTTTCAAAAGCCTCTTGACAATCCTTATCCCATGTAAAAGAGATGTCCTTTTTAAGAAGATGATGAAAAGGTTGACAGCGATCAGAAAGTTGCGAGATAAAACGTCGAATGGACTGGAGTTTCCCTTGCAGACTGCGAAGCTGCTTGAGATTACATGGGGGTGGCATTTCGAGGATAGCGCGGATCTTGGCGGGATCTATCTCGATGCCACAAAAGGAAACAATGAAGCCTAGAAGCTTACCAGAGAGGACCCCAAAAACACATTTCTTGGGGTTAAGGCAAACATTGTATTGAAGAAGTCAAGAGAAGATGATTTTGAGAATAGTCAGATGGTCACGGCGAAGTTTGGACTTACCTAATAGGTCATCCACATAGTCTTCCATGATTTTATGGAGGAGATCGTGAAAGATGTAGGTCATAGCACGCTGATAAGTGGCGCCTGCGTTCTTTAAGCCGAAAGGCATGACTCGATAGCAGAAAGTCCCCCATGGGGTAATGAAAGTGGTCTTGTGCTGATCTTCCGGTGCAACCAGGATTTGATTATATCCTGAAAACCCGTCCATGAGAGATAACATCTCATGACCGACCGTGAGATCAACAAGTTGGTCAATGTTTGGAAGAGGAAAGTCGTCCTTGGGACAAGCCAAGTTGAGGTCACGATAGTCCGTACAGATTTGGATCCCCCCAGTTGCTTTGGTAACAGGAACGATGTTAGAGACCCACTGTGGATAATCGATGGGTTGGATGAAAGAGACTGAAAGAAGACGTTGAAGCTCTTCTTTAACAAGAAGTGCAACACGAGGATGCATTTTGCGAAGCTTTTGCCTAACAAGCTTAGCCTCTGGATTTGTGACGATGTTATGGGTAGCGATGGTGGGGTCAATGCCAGGCATATCACTATAAGTCCAGGCAAAGGCCTTGCTATGGTCAGAAAGAAACTGGGTATAGTCAAGCTGCTCCTGAGTGTCTAAAGATTGACCAATCTTTAAGACATGAGGAACATCGGAGGATGGAAGGTTAATGTTAATGGTCGATTCATTTAACATAACCTATGTTTCAGAAGGGAGAGAGCGCTGAATGAAAGAATCATCAGCACCCATATATGTAAGAATGGCGTCGTCGTCTACGCAGTGGATTGTGTTGATGGTTGATGAATCATCGTCTATCATGCTAGGATAAATGAGAGGAAGAGATTTGGGAACCCCGTTGAGTTGATAGGTTAGAGGTTCCAAGCGGATGGTGTTTATGGAAAAAAAAAACTAGGAGGGATGGAAACCACCGACTCCGTAGGTGAGGATGGAAAAATTGGTGAGTCTAGAAGAAATTGGTCAATGTCTAGTTCAGGAGAAAGGTTTGTGGAGGCCTCAGTGGGTTCTTGGAAACCCAGTCCATACCGTTTCTTCGCATTATCATCATTGGGTGTTTCGACAGGCTGATGAGAACCTTGTTCGTAAAGTCCAAAGTCGAAACCCTTCCATGCACACCTATAAAGATAGGTAATGTGCAAAGGTGGGGTTGCTAAGAAAATAGAAATCTGATGTGAAGGTTTGGGGCGAGGAAGAAGGATTTGATTCAGTAGGGGCTTGATCAAGCCCCCCATAGACAAGATTGGTACGAAGGTTAGGAGGACCATAAGGAATGACCATCCCGATACGACAGTCATAGTTTGGGTGTTGATGAAGTTGTCCATACTCTTGAGGAGTTTGGAACATATCTAGAGTAAGGAGACGATATTCTCCTAGTGAAAGTCTTTGGAAGATGTTGTCCATAGGGTCCTTGGTTGGTAATTGAGAAGAGGATGTGGTGGCGACCGCTGTTTGTGTACTAGTTGACGCTTCTGCAGATGGAGATGAAGTTCGGGTTGATGAGTTGAGCGGTATAAGAACATCGTTTGGGCTATAGGTCGTGTTACAGGTTTTAAAAGGTGATGGGTCGGCGAGAATGATATGGATTTGTTTGTCGTGTTCAAATTTGACACAACGGTGGAGGGTTGAAGGGACGCAAGCCATGGCACAGATCCAAGGTCGCCCTAAGAGGATGTTGTATTGGAACTCTCCTTCGATGATGTAGAAGAGCTCTGGGATTGTGCGTGGCCCAATGCGGATGTGAAGGACAACAGTGCCGATGGTGTTAGCAATTGTGTCATTAAATGATCTAAGGATTGCGTCAGTTTTTGATACGCAATTCTTTGGAAGGGCCAATTGGTCAAAGGCGTGAGAGGAAATGATATTGATGCTAGTGCCCCCATCGATCATAACTCGTTTAATACGAGTTCGATCAACGTAGGCTGTGATGAAAAGGGCGGCGTCCTGATCTTCCTCGGTAGAGGTAGGAATTTCAGAATTATTGAAAGTGATGGATGCGATGGGGGATAAAGAATGGACTAAGGTAGCAAGTGGTTGAGGGTCTTCAGGTTGAACCTCAGCTGCCTGTAGGGCTTTGATTAAAGCCTGGCGATGTTGGGGGGAGATTTGAATAAGGTCATAGAGGGTCATCTTCACAGGCGTTTGGTGAAGTTGTTTTATCATAGATTCTGTGATTGCCTGTGAAAAAGTGGGTTGTGACGCACCTAAGATAGAAATCTTGGGTTTTGGTGGTTGAGGTGCTTGGATGAAAGGATAGGTCCAAGGGATAGCAGCTTTTTCTTTCGCTTTGTCCTTCTGTGACCTAGTGGTTACACGAATGGCATTGATTTCGAAGATAGTTGGTGAAGAAGGGGTTATGGTCTGTTGGATAGATGTTGATGCGGTTGATGAGACTGGATTGGAAGGTGACGAGGGTTGGTCGAGAGTGTCCTCAAGGAGAAGAGTGTCTTTCTCCATAAAATGGTGAACGACGGCCTTGAGGGCACAGCAGGTCTCAGTATCATGTCCTGGTGTGCGATGATATAAACAAATCTTTGTATCATCGAACCAAGACGGTTTTGACCCAAGAGGTTGGAATGGCTTGATGGGAGGAAGGGTAACGCTAGAGGTTTGCAAAATTTGACGTAATATTAAAGCGTATGAACCTTCTAAGGGGTCCACGCTTGTTGATACATGACGTGCTGGTGACTTCTGCTTAGGGGATGCTGAAGAAGGTTTTCGTACCACCTTTTGGGTTGGTGGTGCGGTAATAAGGGAAGATGGCACTTTCTTTGTGAGAGGTGCCGACTTTTTGAGAGGTTGACTTGTGATTGGTGAAGGAAGTAAGGGAGGCAATTTATATTGGTTAAGAGATGGAGTAGGAAGCACGCCAATTAATGTGGAAGGATGAGGACCCAAGATGGAGGGCAAAGTTGATGGTGGAGGAGGGGTTCGCCTTTGTGGTTTGGCAGTTTTCTTGGATTTGGTTGGAAGATTACTTTTGGGCGAGGTTTGGTTCAAGTCCACCTTCACTTGCAGGTGAGTGAGGGCAGAGAGAGGGCGAATGCCAAATGGCTTGATTGGTTTGGGTTGGGTAGATGGAGATTTGGAAGTGGCGGTTTGGTCTTTGTTTGGAGTCTTGGATGATTCTGCCTTGGGAAGATTGGCAGCATGAGATGAAGTGGCACGAGAATGTTGAAGAAATTTAAGATGTTCCCACAATCCCCGATGCTCCACTTTCCTTGAAGGGAGAAGTTCTAATTTCTCCACTAGTCAGGAAAATGGTTGGGAGGACGTTGGATGAAGTTCAGATTTTGGAGAAGATGTGCTAGGTGTGGCAGTAATGTTGGACCCAAAGTGTATGGGAGTTATCACTGGATTGTTGTTGGTTGAAGAAGATGGCGAGTCAGGTTCTTCTCTTGGTGGAGAAGGAATTGGAGAGTGTGACTCCTCAAGTGGGTAAAGGGTAGGAATTATGGTGCCCTCCACTTGTGGGCGAGGAGTAGGTAAGGTTAGGTCCTCCATAGGAAGAAGAAAAGAGGATGGTGAGATTGGTTGCACTGGTAAAGTTAAGGCATCCTCCAGGATGAGAGGGGTTGATGGAGAATTGATCGGGGAAAGAGGTTCATCCACATGTGATGGACTGGTAGATGAGTTAACCTCTTGAGGTTGGTTGGAGATGAAAGGTGAGACAGTATTGACAGTTCGAATATCATGTTCATGCATGTTGTCAATTAAGGTCTGGACATTATTGTTTTGGGTTGGTGGATGATTGGGAAATGGCTGTTTGAATATGTCGATGCCCTGGTTTGGAGGTGCATTAGGATTATCTAGAATGAGCTCCTCCTTTTCAAGCATATCCTGGACTATGTTTTTGAATGTTTTACAGTTTCCTGTGTCATGTCCCTTGACACGATGGAAATTGCAGAAGTCAGTTTCCCTATACCACGCAGGGATGGCACGTGAGGGATCGAATTGAGGCAGTGGTCGAATTTGGGGGAGGTTGATAATCCCCTATTTGACAAGTTTTTCCAGTATAGATGCGTAAGATTCTCCAAGAGGAGTATATTGTCTTTGCACGTATCTTTGCTGGAATTGACGGGTGGCGCTCTGAGATGTGGAGGGTTCGGCTTGATTGGATGAAGAAGATGAGGGTCTAACGGCCACAACGTTAGCTGCAGCTTTAGACTTAGAATTTGACGATGAAGGTTTAGATGAAGAAGAGTCATTAGTCTTGGAGGTGGGGTTCTTGCTCCACAATTTGATTTTGTTCTCCTCGATGGCACGTAATTCAAGTTTACGGGCCATCGTGAAGGCTTCGTCAAAAGTACGGAAGGTTTGAACCCTCAAAGTAGAAGAAATGTGTTTGGCGCAAGCTCGGGTGAAGAGTTCAATTAGCTCAGTTTGTGGTAAGGAAAAGGAGAATTGGTTGATAAGGCCTCTCCAACGAGCAACGAAATCAGCTACTGATTCGTCCTCAAATTGACGGATGGTGTAAAGGTCTGTGATTGAAACCTTTTTAGTGATATTAATGGAGAAATGGTCAAGAAAAAGCTGGGCCAATTGTGTAAATGAAAAGAGGGAATGGGTGGCAATGGAGCTGTACCAGTCGAGTGCAGCACCAGAAAGGGACATAGGAAATGTACGCAAGAGTAATGTGTCATCATGGGCGATAAGGTAGCAGGCATGTCTAAATGCCCGTAAATGTTGCTGTGGGTCTTCCTTGCTTTGAAAGCGTGAAAATTTGGGAAGCTCCCACTGGCTGGGGTATGGTCGAATCGGAACGGAAGGATGAATAGGCTCATTGCAAATTTGCTCGTATGATAGAGCATTGCGTGAGCCGGAAATAGATGTATCTAAGCTAGACATTTTATCCATCAACATTTTGATAATGTCTGCTGACGGATTCATGGGTGGAGCGCCCCCTAGATTATAAGGCACTTGAAAGATATTTGGAGGGGCGTATGATGTGGATGGTTGTATAGACGCGACATATGGATAAGTGGTTATGGGAGCAAAAGTTGGGGCCAATGGCACTTGTGTCATGGGGTTGGTTGGCACAAGTTGGATAGGAGCCGTCAAGGATGGTTGAGGCGTGGCTACGCTTGTTGATGGGTAAACGGTTACTCTTGTATTTATTGGTGCAAGAGTAGGGGGAATCGAGACTAGAAGGTTTTGGAAAGGTGTGGGGTTTGATTGGGTGACTTGAGGTTGAGGGAGTATCGGAACCCCCATGGAGGTAGGTTTAGATGGAGAAGTTACGTTCTGAAGGTAAGATACGGTTGGGTTATTAGTGGAGGTGTTGTCTAATGGTTGAATGGTAGGGGCGGTCGATGTGATTCTCGTGTCAACTAATGAAGTCAGCATCCCATAGATTGGGTTGCCTAGGGAGTCTCATGTTTGGCTATTGGCGAGATAATGTTGCAAAGCTTTAACGTTAAGGTCTAAAAACCGTGCAAAGTCTTGGTCCCCTTCTGGGACGATAGGAGTTTGAGGCGGGGTTGGGCGAATGGGAGTTCTTTCAGTTTCCGAGTTGAACTCCATTATTGGACTGGTTGTAGGTGGTGAAGGAGGAAGCGGTTGTTGAATAGCGTGGTCAAGAAGGGCCTTGGTTTGACTGCGTGTCAAAACCATTCAAGGCTGGAAAGAGGCAGGTTTCAGAAAACTGTGTCTTGTCAGTCTCAGAAAACCAGAATGGATGATTAGACAGGCAAAAAGTTGGATTTTATGCTTGTTGTTTTTGGGAAAAAGAAAAATGACAGAGACCGACGTCAGTAGAAAAACCGATGTCGGTTAAGAGGACTGCCGATGCCGGTCAGATGACTGATGTCGGTTAAGAGAAGTTGCCGACGTTGGTTACAGGACCGATGTCGGTTACTGTGTTTTCCAGAAACTCAGAAAAAAAGTTTTTGGAAATGAGGAAAACGTCCTTACCAGCTCAAAAAGACAGATAAAAAATAGAATAGATGATGGTGACAGACAGAGCCTAGCATTAAATCCCTATAAGCAATTTTATTAGGATCGTATGGCTTATGCCTTATCAAGATGTTTGAGGAAGTTGGCTATAAGAAGGGTCCTAGAATAGGCAATCTAAAGATGGTTTCAGGTAGTTAAGGTGCTCAAAAATCTGTGTTAGCTTCCGTACAGGCCTGGTGCTAAGGAGCAAGCTCCCCTCACTTCACAATTCCAGTGGTTAGCTGGTTTCGCTTAGCCAATAGATACTTTCACTATAGTTTATACTCTGCCAGAGAACAGAGTTGGCTTTCCCCTTGGTGGTGAAATCCAAGTAGGATTGCCGGGTAGGGGTAAGGTTGTCCGCTGGGTGATGAAATCCCAGACGGGCCTTGTCTCAAGTGTGTTTGATGTTTTATTGAGTGATTGTGGTTTGGTAGTGTAACATCATGTGATCTACGATTTATTCAATATGCGTTTAAGTTACTAGATGTGGACTAAAAAGATGCAAGAAAGCAATAAATGAAATGCAACAAGTTTTAAAGTCCCAAATCGAAATATGATATTGGAATGAAAACAATTGGAGAAAGGGTTTGAAGAGAATGATTTTTCTTTCTAGTCTAGAAAATGCAAGAAAAAGTAAGAAAGAATTCTTTTTAATTTCCTGCTTATGATTTTTTTTTAGAAAAGAAGGAGAGGTGAAGTTTAAGAAGCCTAATGCAACTAAATGAATACAGAAGAAAGGGAACCCACGGAAGGCCCTAAAGGGGTCCCACCGGGCGTGCCAGAATGTTTCTATTCAAAATTTTGCTTTTTTCAGATTTAAGAGAAAGAAGAAACTAAAGAAGTAATGGACAAGGCTTGTGAAGTACCTGGATAAAGACTGCGCACCGTAAATCCAGACGCTGTGAATACTCCTCTTTGGCTATGAAGGAATAACACCTGAAAGAGATAAACACTAAAAACACAAAGAATGTTAGTTGATAAGAGAGTGGATTGCCAAGCAAAAGCTTGGTCCTTGAAACGCTAAGGCTTCTTCAAGGATGACAATCCACTGTTTAAGACAGAATATAACAGAGACAGAAAAGAGAAATAATGAAAGACGTGAAAAGAAAAGACTAAAAACAAATGCGTACCTGATAAGCTGCAATCTGGTAAACACAGTCGCCGACATCGGTGGTATTGCCGTCGTCGGTCAGAAGGTTGCTGACGTCGGTTGGGGAAGTGACCGGCGTCAGTCGGGGTAATATTCAAGAGCTTGGTTACAGGGTTGGTTTCAGGGCTATAGGATAGTCTATGGTTTTCTCTGGGGATCTAGGGTCTGTGAGGGTCTATTTGAGGTCTAAGGGACAGAGAATATTGTCTGGGAATAAACTGGGTAAGTGACAGAGGTGAAAGACGGAGAAAGGCAGATGGACAGGAGAGAGAGCTTTTCAGCGTCTCCGGGAGGAACAGAGAAGATTTTGGTGAAGGATATTGGAATAGACAGAAGACAGAGTATTTGATATAAATAAAATGATATAGAAATAAAGACAACACAAATACTTAGCTGTGTTGAATAGTTGATGAAGATAGCATGCAGTCCCGGTACAAAATGTTGGATACAAGATCTCAGTGCCTGAGAGAAGTTGTCAAGTATGCTGATTCCTGCAAGAAAACAAGATGCCAGAACACCAGAAAGTAAGAGCACCAGAGCTTTGTTTCACCGGAAGAGAGAGTTACGCCTGTTAGATCACCCCAGATTCGAAAACTTCTGATTTTGATTGTCATTACCCGGAAAGAGGAAGAGAAGTCTGTTAAGTATAACCGACGTCAGTGATTCCGCCGGCGTCGGCCGATAGGTGGCCGACGTCGGCGGGGTTAAAACGGGCAGAACAAGTCACCAAGCCCATTTTTTATCCGCCAAGTGTTCTTATGCGTTGGAGAATGCCGAGGGTTGTGCTAAATACGCACGGGAGTTTGTTAGGAGGTTAGAAGAATTAGGGAGAGATCTTGAGTGAGTCATAGGGAGAGAATTAGTCTAAGGTGAGGTGTCTAGGTGAGGTGTCCTAGGCGAGGTGTCAAAGGAGGGAGGGGTTAAAGGGGCCTTATTTAATTAAAAATAGATGTTTATTTCCAATTAATAAGACTTAGGTGTGTTAGGGACCAAGGAGGACTAGGAGGGAGAAAGGACCAAGGGTTAGACACTTTTTCGGTGTCTACAAGTCAAGACCATGGCCTTATGTTTTGATGAATAGTGAAATATCATTCTAGGTAGCTAGTAAGATTTTTAATTTGAAATAATCACATTTACACATCAAGCTCCATTTTAAAATTAATTGTAATAACAGAGCATCACCTACAACCAACCTCATTGGCTTAAGTTGACAAATGAAATAAGGTTAAAAACTTTGTGCTTCATGAATTTAGTAGGTGTCCCTTAATGATTTAAAAGTGATAGTAGTTCATAAATGGAATAAAAACCTAAAATTATGAGAATTAACCCCTATAAAGATGCTTAAAACAACATAGAATCCACCTACATTAGCCCAATGAATAACTACAATAGGTTTATGTATACCAAGACCACACTTTGTTTATAACAAAAGGGTAAGGTTCATAAAAGGTGTTTAATTTCCATTTTGAATGATAATATACAAAGAGTGATGGTCATAAATATGGAATAAAAATAACATCTACTTATATTGGAAGCACACAGTCAACATAAGGGAATGTCCATTTACAACCAAGTTGTTAAAACTAGGAGGCTAAGTTGTAAGAGTGAAAGGTAACTATTAAAGTAATGGAAGGAGGGTTTGGAATTATAGAGAACTATTAAAAGGTGTGTTTGATATTAAATAAACCCAAAAAATCACATCAAAGAGGAATGACTACATCACCACTCAGTTGACAATGCAAGAATGCACCTATAACCACCTTAGCATTTTGATGAGGTTGCATAACAAGTAGAAGATCACCAATACATTACTAGGGTTTCAAAGGATGAATAAGGTTTTATTAATCTTGTATGGCCTTAAAAAACATGGCTACACCTATCTCAAGTAATAATGCATACCTACAGGTTCCTTTAAGCCCAAGAAAGATAAGCTACATGTTTTAAAGAAGGGAAGCATGGTTAATGGTCATAATTGGTGCATTGGTCTAAGTTTTGAACATCGTGTGAGTAGTTTCCACTAATTAAATATAAAAAAGGAATAAATAATAACATATAAATAATATGAATAATGACTATTATGTTATAGATGTCCTTTTTTACTCTCAAAACAAACACCTACAGCTGGACTGTGTGACAGTGCTTCAAGTTGATTATGATGAAGATGGAATGATATGCCATAATGAAATAGGTCTAGATTGATAGAGAGAGGATATTTGAGGGTCTCAAGGATGAATTATAGAAAATAATCAGGTATAAAAATGTAGTATATACCTACAAAGGTCACTTTTCAAGCAATACAATATAGTTATTTTGACTATCAACTAGAATATGTTGGAAGAAAGGTCATGCCTTATGGAGTTTAGAAAGTTTGGATGATAACATGACTAATAAAGGGAATTAGAGAATTAAAGTATATGATAAGACTATTTTAAAAATAAATTATGTACTAGTGTTCATATAAAAGTATGGTGTTTAGAGTAACATACTACCAATTTATTAAACCTTGCACATAGTCAACTTCTCAAAAGTCTACCTTGGAGTTTTTGAGGTTTGAAGGTGGTAGAAGGGTCATCTTGACCTAAATTTTTGTAAAAATGGTAATTATGAACAAAATAAGACAAAAATATAATTTTTTTCATGGAATAATAGGGAAAATATCCTCTATTTTATCTCATAGGTAAGCCACTTTCAGGCAAACATAGAGGCAAACAATGGTGAGGAAGTGACCAAAAGGAGTGTTATTTGTCTTGAGAACACTTTGGGACACTTGGATATGTTTAAATAAGGTGTATTGAGCTTTTAAAAACATTAATTAATAACATTAATGATGAGAAACCAATCATAAGTGTTGGGGAGTGGTTATTTGTTGTCAAACCCCACTAGCCTAGATTAGGCCTATTGCCCAAAGGGTGTCATTTCCACTTAAAACACCAAATAACCATTAAAAATAATTTAAAAACGTTCATGGAAAGTTATTTAGTGTTTAAAATCTTTTGTTTTTCAGAATAATCCATGAGGAAACCATTTTTTGACCGAAGTTCAAAACATTGTGCATAGAATGTAAGAATCAACTTGAGAGGCCAAGTTTGGATGCTCACACTCGCAAGGAAGTTTAGCATGGGACCTCAAGGAGTTAGGGTATGTTAAAGGGGTTATTTAAATTAAATTTTTTCTAATTTTTTCATAGGATGGAAGCAAAAGTTATTAGGAATCATCCTTAAGGGTGAAAACTACCAAAAACCCTCCTAAAACCAAAATTTGGACCAGTTTGCATAGATGGAGTTAGAAACCTCAAAAAATTACATATTTGAATCATTAAACATATTATATGTTTTATTATACTATTATAGAGTATTTAACATGAATTTTTTATGTATGTTCACTTGTACATAATAATACAAAAACTATACATTTTCATGTTTTAAAGCTAAAATAAGGGTTATTGAACATGTATAACGATGCCAATTGATGTATAAGGTATATTTAGAAATTTTTTAACTTTAAAATCTAAAAAATTCATTAAAATTAATCCATAGGTTCAAAAACCATTCAATTATTTTGGGCAAGTCATAAAATGCCTAAACAAGGCAAACCTACCAAAGGCCATTTCATGGTTCTAGTAACTCTAGGTTTTTATAGACCACAAAATTTGACATGTATAATGGTGGGAGCATGAAAAAGTTGAATAAAACACGTTTTGGGGGTTTCACACATTTGTGAGCTCCCAACAATAAAATTTCACTTTCTAGGGCTAAAAGGGCTAATTAAGCCTAATTTGGTAAGGAAAAGGTGCTAGAAAACATATCTACACTTAGATTATGTCCAAAAATTTTTGTCAAGAGATATAAGGGGATAGAGGGTACCTTTAAAATATCTCAATTTATAATCATATCTAGTTTCTCCTAGGCAAGGAGCTTTGTAGAAAAAAGGCTATAAGGAGTTCAAGGAAAATACATAGTTTTAGTGTCAAATCAAGATTGTTTGATTGATTGATGGACTAAATCACTTTGTACCAGGTATGTTATGATATTAATAAGAATTTAATGGTGGATTTATGTATAATTGAATCAATTTTAAATAAATACTCAACTTTACCTTATACGCCTTAGTGAAAATGAGATTTTCTTGGAACTAGAAGACAAAATCAATGAATATAACTCTTCATAAGGTCTTATGAAGCTATTCCATGATATGGTATGGCATATTAAAGAATTTAAGAATTAATAGGAGGGTTTTAATGAATTAAAAAATATTGGAAAATGTCTTCAAAATCCAAGGACTCTCCTTCCTTCCAACACCTCATTCTAAGACAAAGTCAAAAGGAGTTGAAAGAGTCTCAAAAAACTTGTGCCAAGTTTTAAAGATCCATTAATGATATAGAGAAAGGTTAAAACCAAATAATTTAAGGGACTTGAATTCATACATCCATGGAGGGAGACTCATTATTCAAGAAGACAACAAGACTAAAATCTAGGAGTTGGTGTAAGAATCTAGTCACTCACCAAGTTATCTAAGCTTGACCAAACATTATTTCAAGTCTCCTAAGCCCCAAATAAATCAGAAAACATCTATTCCATTCCACAAAATTAATGACCAAATTTTGAGAGAATGATAATGCTACGTATCACTTTTAAAGGATATTTTGACCAAGTTTGAAGTCCCCTACATTAGGGTTGCTTTGTCTCCAAACATTTCTTGGCTATATGAATTCATTTTTTCTAGAATGTAAATGAATCTTTGATTTTTTTATTGTGCCTAAAGGATTTCAAAAAAATTAGTTGACTATTTGATGGACTAAAATACTATATTCCTCCATTTATAAGTCTAATTGAAGTGTGTTCTATGAATTCATTGATGTGGTTAAGTGAATGTCTAATTTCCTTTTCCTTTGTCTAAATTTTATCACCTTCATGAAGTGTTTTTTAGATCTCACAGGTCATTCTAAGTTCCATAGGTAGTTTTTTTATTGGTTTGGAAGTGGAAAAGACCTAAAATATTCCATCTCATGCTAGATTAATAGCTAGTTTGTGTATTTTATGAAATACTTATGTGAAATATGATCAAAGAGTGAGTGAAGAGATATTTTCAAGTTTGAAAGTGTTTGATAGTGTGTCATGTGAAATTATAAGTGTCCAAAACTATTGACCATTTTTGGGTCTAACAGGCCAAAATTGGCCCCTTCTTCCCTTGCTATTCGAAGCCAGTCAATTTTGGGTTGCACAAGTTCATAGAGCTTTGGTTCATCATTTCAATTTAAGGGCAAGTTCAATCGGTCTTGGTTTATCACTTGGTTCAACTCAGTTGGTTCAACACTTCGATTGGTTCAACTTAGTTGGTTCAACACTTCGGCTTGGTTTAACACATTGGTTTAGCACCTAGTTCAATTAGCCTTAGTTCAATTGGCCTTGGTTCAATCGATGGGTTCATCATTTGGTTCAACCACTAGGTTCATCAGCCTTGGTTCAATCAGCGTAGTTTAAACAATCAGCTCATCGGCAAGTTCATCGATGTGTAGTGTTGAACTGTTGAACCGGTTTAACAGACTGGTTTAATGCATTGGTTCAACGTGTCAGTTTAATATTTTGGTTTAATGCTAGGTTCAATGGTTGGTTTAAGCAGGAAAAGTTCAAAGAAAATGGTTTAAAGGGATCAATGCATGGTGTTGAACCATTACACCAGTTCAACGATTAGTTCAAATGAATGATTCATTGGCTTGGTTTAATAAAGGCTCGGCACACAGTGTTGAACTATTGAATCGTTAAACCATTTTTGGTTCAATGGGTTGGTTCAACGGCTTGGTTCAAGGGGGTGTCCCAAAGCCGAAGGGCAAGTGCCCTTGTGGAGGGTAGCTCTGAGTCAAAAAAGCCCTTACGAAGGGTAAGGAGCATTTCAAAGGTAGCCAAAGGGTAAGTTTTTAGAATTTTGCTTGAGGCCAAATTCTTTCAGACTTTTTGTCTGAAGGAATTCCTACAGACAAAAAGTTCAAAGGAATTTGAAGGAAGGGTGCCAGCATAAAGAAAAGCCAAAGAGCACAAAAGAAAACGATAAGGGACTGAGATGATTCTCGTAGACTTTTTGTTTGTAGTAAAATTATCTACAGAAAATGTCTGTGGGAAGAAAGCCCATAGAAAATGCTCGATGAATTTTGCCAAGGACGATGACATCCCAAAAACTGTCAAAATTAAGCACGTGAATTAGCCATTGGGTTTTCAAGTGATGACAGGTGTTCAAACATCAAATTTTACACCAAGAAAGCTAGAGCATGGAAGGCACCAAGTGGAAATTGTAGAAGACTTTGACATAATTTTTAGGAGCAACAAAATGTGCCATGTGTTCCCTACAAGGCTTGATAGAAGTCGACAACTGTCAACATCCACGGGTTTCTCCTTTTGCTTTGTTATTCAAAGAGAAGACTGTGGTGGGCTTGAATGAGTTTCTAAATGTAGTGGAAGCTAATAAGTGTCAGTATCTATGAGAACTGAAAAAGGTCCCTAAGGTTTTTTTAAGGCATCTAAAGGTTTTGCAAAAGTAGCCACGTGTCACCTTCCACAAAAATCTCAAGAAATACTTCCAAAGCCTCTAAGTTAAGTAGAAAGAATAGGTGGAAGTGGCCACATGTCAACTTCCACTTGACTCTCAAAGGACCCTCTGATATAAGTAGATGCTATCATGTCCCATTATCAACTCAGTAGACGCTGCCATGTGTTGACGTCTACGTTTCAAAGTGCCTCTTAAGTTTCAAAGTAGCAAACTATGACACATGTCAAAAGTGGATGTGCTCTCAACCAAAGAGCCAAATGAGTAGCAAAAGATAGCTTGAGGGATGAGGGAGATAGAGGAGGTAAAATGGCCAAGCACAGAAGCAGATGAAGTGATCCAAGTGGCATAGGAAAGTGTCAATTTAAGAAGTTATTCTAGTGGTTGACATAGTACCTACCATGCGATCATCAAGAGGCACCAACAGTGAATGGTGCAACTTATTTTTCTTCAATATGCATTGATGAGCAGGAAAATGGGGCAGCTCATAATTTTGAATCCTAACAGGAGCTGACACAACATTATCTTCAGGTGGCTTCCTCATCCCAATGCTCAGGAAGCACATGGGTCACTTGTAAAAAGGGTTCCAAAAGGCCTCCTTCCTTCCTCTATATATTGGAGACTTGTCATTTGAAAAAAAACATCTTCAACATTTGCTAAGGTGAAGCCCTGGAAAATTTTCACTTGAAATCAATAAATGCATTTTTACCTCTATTCTAGTTAGACATCTCTGTGTGTGTCTAAGTGTTAGCTTGTGTTTAGTCATTACTCCTTAATGCTTCCATAGGTTTAACACCAACACACCTAGTGTCTATAAGGTGCCATTTTTACAGGTGACAAGGAGTGCTATATTTGGAAGTGCAAAGATAGAAGAAGTTACTATGCAGTGTGCCTTTCTACAACACCTTTGGTGAGTCTCTACTTTCTGTGTGTTCCATTAAAGCCTATCTGCTAAGCTTCCTATAGCCTGGTCCTTCTACCAGTTTGAAGTGTACATATGTGTTTCTTTGATTTCAAGTGTGAGTGTGAGAAGGTCAAATCATTTGGTGCATCACCCCTTTAGAGTAGTTTTGTTTTCTTGTAATCATTCTCCCTTTTCACCTCCCCATTATATATATATATATATATATATATATATATATATATATATATATATATATATATACATAATTGTATTAGCATTATTCGAACAACTCAGATGCATCAAAGGGAGCTAGCCCTTACCTAGAGACTCTCCCCTCCAACTTCACTGGTCCCACAAGTGAGAGGGGAGTTTCCATGTTGACGTGTGGAAGGTAGGAGCTCGGCCTCTTGCCCTAGGTGCAATCTACTATGTCAATAGTTTTTGGCACACCCAGTGGGACCCTTTTTATTTGGTTTTTACACTTAGTAAGGTTTCATGATTGATGTTGGTCCTATTACAACAAATCAACTATTTTCAGCATCTAGCAACTCCACTGGTGAGAACTTCATTTCCTAATCAAAGACCAGCCTAACTTCCTATGCCTAAAGTCACCACACAATCTAATTCTAAGGGTGTCCCTTTCAAATTTGTTGCAATGCCTTTAAACTTGGTAAAAAGATTGAGGTTTGAAAGGACCCATCCTTATTTAGTGAACCACCTTCCTAGACTTGTTGTAAGGAACACATACGCAGCAGGGCCATAGTTACATCTTGTCCCAACTATGGCATTACCCTTTGTCACTTTTCATGGTCAGAGTCCCTTGAATCTCCCACGTTATGACCCAATCCCAGGAGCAGCCCTCAAAATTGTGCCTTCTTTTGATGGAGAGGGGCCCATTACAGTCATTGAACACATCAAAAATATTGCCAACCTCTGCAATATTCATAATATCATTGAGAAAAAATATCACAATCAGATTGCTGGCATTGTCTCTCAAGGGAAAAGCTCTTGACTAGTATAGGACTTTGGCTATAAATTCAATCCATTCCTAGAATGAATTGGGTACTCACTTGATGGACCATTTTGGGGAAAAGAGTGACCACCTCTCACTTGCTGAGTAGTTCACTACCATGAAAAGAGCCCCACATAAATACATGTAGGATTTCAACACTTAGTTTCAGAAGACATGGGATAGAATTCCCATTCTAGTAAGACCAACTGCTAGATATGCTTTCCTATATTACTTAAGAGCATTGAATAGTGAAATCACTGTTATGATACAATCCATGAAAGGACATGTGCTACCTATTACTTATGATATAGCTATAGCAATTGAAAATTACTTAGTGTAGGCTGGGAAAATAGCCCCTAGACACCATATGCCACTTTTCACCAAAATGCTACCTCCAATTCAAACCACTGTACCCACATTAGCTCCTCTACCCAACATAAAGAAACTAGTTGTTGCTCCATCCAATGAGCTTCATGAAGTCAAGAGTCTGTTGAAAAGTATGTCAAATGTACTTGTGGCTCTTAAAAAGGTAGAAAGATCAAAGCAATAAACCAAACCAAGGATACCAATAGTATGGTCAAGCTCCTAGATCCCCTTTCCAAAATTACAATCAAGGACAGGGTTAGCTTACTCAGACTAGACCTTTTCAAGGATACAACCTAGGTACTCCTTCATCATCTAAGGTCATGGTACCTATTCAAAATAATCTGGTGAAAGAATAGCCAAGTTGTTCAACCATGGGATATGGTCAAGAGTAAGCTATTTATACAAATGAAATGATGGGTTATTACCCAGATGTACAAGACAATTAGGTAACCACCCATTCCCAAGTCTTTAAAGCTCTAATGTAACCCAGTACTAGTAGCAGTTAGGCCCAACCTGACTCCACCCTCATGAATCATCTGGAAGGAGAATTCTATTTAGTCAATTATGTGGGTGCTACAGACAATTAGGCTGACTGTGTTGCAGCCAACACAAGATTCAAAATAAGGGTGATGGAAGAAACTCAGGCTACTTCCTAGGCATCAGCAATGCCTTCTTCATCACATGCAAATCAAAAGGTCCCAAATTCCAGACCATAGGTTGTACCTCCAGCTCCTTGACCTACCCCTCAGGCTGTACATAATTCCAAAGAAATTTTGAAGGAAGGCAACCCTTGAGTCAACATGGTTGACCAGATGAAGAAGCTTCACATGAACATCTCCTTATGGGTTCACTATCAATACTAGGGTAGAAAGACATGCTAAAAAAGGAAATGCATGAACTAAATGAAGGAGCTATCCTAGCAAGATCTGATAACATTTTGATGATGAATGGACAACCCTCCACCTCACGTCAGACCCAAAAGGAAGAGAAGGTTCCTCCTTTTTATGTGTCCCTAGTCATAGGAGATTATTTGGTACACAATTGCATCATTGACAGTAGAGTAAGCACCTTGGTGATTCCATAATGCATAGCTAACAAGGTGGGCTTGAAATATGAAGAAATGATAAAGGGAGTTCTATAGCTAGATGGAACCCCATCAAAGACAATTGGGGTGGTAAGAGGTTTGAGCTTGATGTTGCATGCTTTCCTGACTTTCTCATTTATTCATGATGTGGTAGTGGTAGATATCCTTCCCTACTTTGCCATCTACTTATCCAGGGATTTTACAGCCAAGATAGGTGGCTACTTGGCAGCAAATTGGTCTTATCTAGTGTTTAGAACCAAGTATGGGACTAAAGTCAAGATTGAATCTGAGCCACTCCATAGAGATCATCTAGAACCTTACTCACTAAAGGTAGCAAATGTTAGATATGCCATCATTGACTAGGAGGAGTTCTAAGTAGACCAATCTTCATCCTTTGCCCTTGAAGGAGTTGCAAACTTGCTCTTAGATGAGTGGGGAAGTGACAACTTTGAGCATGATCCTTGCAAATTCATAGAGGAGATAGGCCTTGGAGTTTATTGCATGCATGAAGAGGGTAATTTTGTACCAAATCTAATGAAAGCTAGTTACGAAGGCTTAGGTCTATGGCAGTTGTTCTTTGATGGTTTAAGGAGTAAGTTAGGAGCTAGTGGTGGAGCGGTGTTGGTCTCTCCTTCAAAAGAGAGGTATTTTTCAACTTTTTGGTTCTAATTTTTCTACACATGCAATGTTGTAGAATATGAATCCCTCATCCATGGCTTGGAGTGGGTGAGGAAAAGAGTGATCAAAGAGCTGCAAGTGTTTGGTGATAGTGAGTTGATTGTCAACTAGGTAAGAGGCCAAAATTTGATGAAGAATTCTCTACTAAAGTCCTACAAACATAAGGTATGGGACTTAATGGAAAATTTCTATGCTTTCAACATTACCTCCATTCCTAGAGAATGAAACAAGCAAGTAGATAGGCTAGTAGTAGTCGGTGCCTAGTTTGATATTGATAAGGAAATAGGCTAAGACCATAGCTCACATTACTTGAAAGTAGTGATCCAACCTTCTATACCTGACAACATCACCAATTAGCAGGTTTTTAGCAGTGATTAGAAAATAGTGCTTTTCTTGCAAGAAGAAGTGGAATTCACTGCAAAAAACTAGGCAAAGCTACAATAGCAATATGGTAACCAAATTATTTAGCTAAAGAACAATAAGCTCCCCAAAGGGTTGGTCACTCTAGAGAGTATCTTCAATCGAGATGACCAATTGAGAAGTGACAAGGTGTGCATTGCAATAAAGGAGGAGCACCATAAGAAGGTGGAGATATTCAAGGACAAGCTGCTAGCACTCAAAAAAGTGTGCACAAACAAGGAAAGGTAGGCCTTCATCTTGTTATGCCAAGAATTCACCAATATCTTTGCATGGGAGTATAATGATTTGAAGGGTTTTGACCCAAGCTTGGCCCAGCATACCATCGAGCTAAAATAAGGTGCCAAGCCAATCAATAAAAAGTAGAGGCCTGTCAACCCAATGATAGATCCTCCCATGCACAAGGAGCTCACGAAATTGATTGAGTCTAAATATAATATTTCCAATCAAACACTCTTCTTGGCTGGCAAATCTTTTTCTTGTTTGAAAAAAGAATGGAGAGATCAGACTGTGCATCAATTTTAGAGATCTCAATAGAGTCTCTTTGAAAGACTATTATCCTCTCCCAAGCATAGAGTAGATCCTTCATATGGTGATAGGTAGTGAATGTTTCTCCCTCCTAGATGGACATTCAGGATACAACCAAATTTTGGTGCAAGACTGATCAGCACAAAATAGCCTTCAAACCTAAGTGGGGAACATTTTCTTACAAGAAAATGCCTTTTAGACTGTCTAATTTTGGTGCCACCTTCCAATGAGCTATGGACATGGCCTTTCAAGGCCTGATAAACAAGATTATGTTGGTATATCTTGATGATGTGACAGTTTTCTCCAAGGAAGCGAGCCAGCACATGAAACACCTCAGGCAAATCTTTGAGAGGTGTAGAGAGTTTGGTATCTCTCTCAATCCTAAGAAATGTGTGTTTGTTGTTCATGGGGGAAAGTTCCTTGGTCACATTGTTTCTTTAGAAGGTCTATCTATTGATCTAGAAAGAGTTGACTCCATCCTGGAGCTATCCTTACCCAAGCACAAGAAAGGCCTACAAAGCTTCTTCGGTAAGATAAATTTCATACAGAGATTTATCCCAAATTTTGTGGAGATGGTCAATCCATTAACCTCTATGCTGAGGAAGGGTGAGGAGTTCACATGGACAATATAGAGAAAATACAGTTTTGAAGAAATCAAGTAGGCCATAGCCTGGGCTCTTACTTTGATCAGCCCTGACTTCACCAAAGATTTCAACCTCTATACCTTTGGAAATTAAGAGGTAATCTCTGCCATGCTTACCCAAGCAAGTGATGATAACCTTGAGCAGCCAATTACATTTTTTAGCCAAGGCCTAGAAGGTTTTGAAGTCAGATACACATATGTGGAAAAACAAGTCTTGGCGGTCATATGGAGTCTAAAGAAATTCAGACACATGCTATCCAATAGAAAAATCCACCTCATGGTTCCACATCCCGGCATCAAGGATTTCTTGATCAACCAAGATCTAAATGAGAAGAGAGCAAGGTGGATCACTAAGGTGATGGAATATGATGTAGATATCAAGATCACCAAACTAGTAAGAGGGAAAGGCCTATGTGAACACCTCGCTGGAGAATTTAAGTAGCAAAAGGAGGATAGTTTACTAATCCTTGATGCAGCTACAATAGAAGAGCCAATTGTCATGAAGGATTAGACATCAGATGTGAGGCATTTCCTTTTCATTGGTGAATGCCCGCACTCACTTGATAGGACCAAGAGAAGGTATTTTAGACTCCTGTGTCTCCCTTAGACCCTAATTGATGGAGTGTTGTTCAAGAAGGATCTCTTAGGAGTCTTTTTGAGATGCTTGGACTTGAGTTAGGTTGATAGGGTGCTATTTGAGTTCCATGATGGACCAACTGGTAGTCATTTTACTCCTAGGGCTATTGCAGCAAGAATAATGAGAGCTAGCTATTTCTAGCCTACTCTTTTTAGGGACACCCATGCCTAGGTAAAAAAGTGCCAGAAGTGTGTGCTTTTTGATTTGAAGCAACAGTTTGCTACCATGCCTTTACAACCTATTTAGGTGGAGCAGCCATTCATGCAATGGGGCCTAGACTTCATAGGGATGATTAATCCTCCCTCTAGTGCTGGACACAAGTGGGTCCTAACCGCCATAGATTATTTCACAAGATGGGTAGAGGCTGTTGCCCTAAAAGAGGCAAATGAAAGTGCGGTCCTAGATTTTTATGAGGACCTGGTGGTGAGGTCTGAGGTTCCAAAAACCATAATCTCAGATAATGCATTAGCTTTTTTGGGAACCAAAACAAGTGAATGAGGAGATATGGTATATATCTTAGCACTTCATCCAATTACTACCCATAGGGGAATGGACTGGCTGAATCTACAAATAAGACCCTGATTAGGATCATCAAGTGGACCATGGAGGAAAATCAGAGGACTTGGCATGCCAAGTTGAAAGCAGCCCTATGGGTAGATAGGGTCACCCTAAAGAGGGCAATTGGTAACTCACCATACATGCTCATTTATGGAAGGGAGGCTAGGCTCCCCATTTCACTCGAGTTGCTAGCCTTGGATCTCACTCACCAGCTACAATTAGAAGAAGGAAATAACATGGAAGTTAGATTATGCGAGCTGATGGAACTCTAAGAGGCAAGGGACTGGGCTATGGCTTCTATGACCAGCTGCCAACAACAAGTGAAGAGACACTTCAACAAGAAATCTTCATCAAAAGGTTTCTCTGAAGGAGACATTGTCTTGAAATGGGATGAAGACCGAGCTAAGCCTGGAAAGCATGTAAATTTTGATGCCCTATGGAGTGGCCCATACGTAATCACTCAGTGTAAGCAACATAATGCATTCCAACTCTCTAGGTTGGATGGTGAAGATCTGTATATCCCAGTTAATGGGATACATCTTAAGCATTACCACTAAGCCCCTTCTCCATCATGTATATATTTTCCCTTGCTTTTCTCCTGCTTTCCCTAAGTGCTTTTTGCATGTGTTAGTAGTTTTCTTAGCTTTGTGTGTTTTTTCATTTCCTTTTGAGGTAAATATTCATGATTGGTTCTAGATTTATCAGAGCTATTACTAATCTTTAAGTTACAATCTGACCCCATGCCCAATGGATTTTGATGCAACTAGCTTCTAAGTATATCAGGCATGCTTCCCTTGGGAGTCACCAATTTGTTGACCATTTTTGGGTCTAATAGGCCAAAATCAGTCCCCTTCTTCCCTTGCTATTTAAAGCCAATCAATTTTGGGTTGCACAAGTTCATCGAGCTTTAGTTCATCATTTTATTTCAATGGAAAGTTCAATTGGTCTTGGTTTATCACTTGGTTCAACTCAGTTAGTTCAACACTTCACTTGGTTCAACTCAGTTGGTTCAACACTTCAGCTTGGTTCAACACATTAGTTTAGCACCTAGTTCAATCAGCCTTGGTTTAATTATGGAGTTCGTCATTTGGTTCAACCATTAGGTTCATAAGCCTTGGTTCAATCAGCTTAGTTCAAACAATTGGCTCATCGGCAAGTTCATCAACACGCAATGTTGAACCGTTGAACCAATTCAACGCATTGGTTCAATGTGTTGGTTCAATGCATTGGTTCAATCTTTCAATTCAACGCTAGGTTCAATAGTTGGTTTAAGTAAGAAAAGTTCAAAGAAAATAGTTTAAAGGGCTCAGCACATGGTGTTGAACCATTGTAATGGTTCAATGATTGGTTCAAATGAACAATTCATCAGCTTGGTTCAACAAAGGCTCGGTGCGTAGTGTTGAACCATTGAACCGTTGAACCATTTTTGGTTCAATGGGTTGGTTCAACAGCTTGGTTCAAGGCGGCATCCCAAAGCCAAAGGGCAAGTGCCCTTGCATAAGGTAGCTCTAAGTCAAAAAATCCCTTGCGGAGGGCAAGGAACATTTCAAAGGTAGTCGAAGGGTAAGTTTTTAGAATTTTTCTTGAGGCCAAATCCTTTCGGACTTTTTGTCTAAAGGAATTCCTTCAAATAAAAAGTCTGAAGGAATTTGAAGGAAGGGTGCTAGCATAAAGAAAAGACAAAGAGCATGAAAGAAAAGGACAAGGGACTGAGATGATTCTCCCAAACCTTTTGTTTGTGGGAAAATTGTCCATAGAAAATGTCAACAGGAAGAAAACCCATAGAAAAGGCCTGATGAATTTTTCCAAGGATGGTGACGTCCTAAAAATTTTCAAAATTAAGCATGTGAATTAGCTATTGGGTTTTCAAACAATTATATGTGCGTAAACATCAAATTTTACACCAGGAAAGCCAGAGCATGGAAGACACCAAGTGGCAATTGCAGAAGACTTTGACATGCTTTTTAGGAGTAGCAAAACATGCCACATGTTCCCTGCAAGGCTTGGCAGAAGCTGACAAGTGTCAACATCCATGGGTTTCTCTTTTTTCTTTGTTATTCAAAGAGAAGACTGTGGTGGGCTCAAATGAGTTTCTAAATTCAGTAGAAGCTACCAAGTGTTAGCATCTATTAGAACCAAAAAAGGGTCCCTAAGGATTTTCTAAGGTAGCTAAAGGTTCTACGAAAGTGGACACATGTCACCTTCCATATAAATCTCAAGAAATACTTCCAAAGCCTCTAATTTAAGTGAAAATAATAGGTGGAAGTGGCCATGTGTCAACTTCTACCTGACTCTCAAAGGACCCTCTGAGATAAGCGAATGCTACCACATCCCATTATCAGTGCGACGAAAGCCACCATGTGTCAACGTCCACATTTCAAAATGTCTCCTAAGTTTCAAAGTAGCAGACTGTGACACATATCAAAAGTGGATGCACTCTCAGCCAAAGAGCCAAAAGAGTAGTAAAAGATAGCCTGAGGGATGAAGGAGATATAGGAGGCAAAATGGCCAAGCACAGAAGCAGACGAAGGGATATAAGTGGCATAAGAAAGCATTGGTTTAATAATTTATTCCAATGGTTGACATAGTACCTACCATGAAATCATCAAGAGGCACAAATAGTGAATAACATGACCTATTTTTCTTCAATATGCATTGATGAGCAGGCAAACAGGGTGGCTCATAATTTCAAATCCTGATAGGAGCCGACACAACATTATCTTCAGGTGGCTTCCTCATCCCAATGCTCATGAAGCACATGGGTCACTTGTAAAAAGGGTGACAAAAGGCCTCCTTCCTTCTTGTATATATTGGAGACTTATCATTTGAAAAAAGCATCTTCAACATTTGTTAAGGTGAATCCCTAGCAAATTTTCACCTAAAATCAATAAATGCATTTTTACCTCTATTTTAGTTAGACATCTCTATGTGTGTCTAAGTGTCAGCTTGTGTTTAGTCATTACTCCTTAATGATTCCATAGGTTTAACACCAACACACTTGGTGTCTACAAGGTGCCATTTCTATAGGTGACAAGGACTACTGTATTTGGAAGTGCAGAGATAGAAGAAGTTACTATGCAGTGTGCCTTTCTACAACACCTTTGGTGAGTCTCTACTTTCTATGTGTTCCATTAAAGCCTCCCTGCTAAGCTTCCTGTAGCCTGGTCCTTCTACCAGTTTGAAGTGTATGTATGTGTTTTTTTGATTTCAAGTGTGAGTGTGAGAATGTCGAATCATTTGGTGCATCACCCCTTTAGATTAGTTTTGTTTTCCTATAATCCTTCTCCCTTTTCACCCCCCATTATATATATCTATATACCTGTATTAAAATTATTAGAACAACTCAGATGCATCAAAGGGAGCTAACCCTTACCTAGAGACTCTCCCCTCTAGCTTCACCAGTCCCACAGGTGAGAGGGGAGTTTCCATTTTGACATGTGGAAGGCAGGAGCTCAGCCTCTTGCCTCGGGTGCAATCCACTATGTCAACAAAAACATTGGTTTGTCACCTTCTTTTACATGTTTTCATGAATTATTGTCAATTTATTTCCCTTTTTCAAGAAATAAATTAGTTTAGGTGATAGATCAAAGGGAACTAGACATATATAGATGTTATTCTCACTTTAGAGTCACCCACACTCTGATAGGATCCCATTGTATCAGTTAAAGAGAATATTTTCATGCATTTCTTCAAATAGGGTTTTCTTTAGATTGATAAAAATATTCTAGCATACCTGATGGAACACCTTCTCCTTAGAATAGCTAAAGTTTGGATTTGAGGAGAAACACTTTTAGTAGTATAATAAATCAATCATCATCATAAGTTAAAAATTATTTAGTTTTTAGAATTCATAGTATCATCCAGGAAATACTTTCATGCTAAAGGTCACCACAAGGTTAGCTAGTAAGGGTTTTCCTCTTAAATTCATTAAGTTACCTTCTAATTCATATAAAAGATCAAGGTTTAGTAATAAAATCCCCTATCCTCAAATGAAATATCCATCTCCTAGTCATCCTATTGTCCTAAACAGTGTAATTTCCACTATCTAGATGGCCATCAAAAACCAAGTGTTTATTCCATTTAATAGAGGTAGTCCATTGAATTTAGCCAAGTTTGATGACATTCCTATATCTTCTCTTAATATTATCCCATTCTTCTTAGGATAAGATCAGAAAACCCCTATTAATAACATCAAGGATGTTGCTAACCTCTATTTAGTCCATAATATTGTCTAGGAAAATGTGGTTATTAGATTGCTTATTTCTTCCTTCAAAGGAAAATCATTACAATGGTATATAAATCTCTCACTGAGCTCTATTTATACTTGGGATGAATTAGGTACAATATTAGCTAGACAATTTGAGGATAAATCTGATCACCTATCCTTAGCTAAGAAGTTACCAACCATAGAGAAAGCTCCTCACAATTTCATGATAGACTTCAACCTTAGATTCCAAAAGATGTGGACCAGGATACCTATATTGATTAGATCATCCCCAATAAATATGATTTCTTGTACTATCTGAAATCCCTCAACTCTGATATTATTGTGATGATACATTCAATGGGTGGTATTACCTTTGCAAATGCTTATGAGGTTAAAATAAGGGTAGAAAATGTATACACATAATATTTTTAAACTTTTATTGATTAGTGACACTTTATATCTTGTAAGAACCTATCAAGTCTCAATATCTGTAAGTTCATACCTTAAGGGATGCACCAAGAAAGGGGTGTATAGACCATTGGTGCTTCATAAGATTGTTGTCTCTTTTTCCACTTGTTATCTACACAGTTGTCTACTAAAACCATTTACTCTAAGCTTGTTCTTCTCAGTCCTACCTCCTCTAGTATATTTCCTCTTTCCATTCTCCTTTTCTTGGCTTAACATCCTTTTAGACTATTAGTTATACTAGGTCAACTGGGTTAACCCAGTATAGTTTAGGGGTATTTTTCACTTTTTTGGTTTGTTAGCCTTTCGGCTGACCTAGCATAGACCTAGTGAATTGTCCACAAAAACACACTAGGTCAACTGGATTGACCTTGTATAATTGAGGTTATTGAGAAGATTTAGGTAAATATCCACCTATATATACAAGTTCATTTCCCACCATTTCATAAGAGAAGAATTATTAGTGAATAAGTGTGATTAAACATTTTCTTATTGACCATTATACTTGAAGAATAAAGCTTAGGTTTTATAATTTCCTTAGAGGTATAGATCTTGTCTTATGGAGAAGTCTTTTAGATGATTAGATAGGTTGTGTAGCTTGAGATTATTTATCTTAGTTATCCTTACATACCAAAAAAATATCTTGTGAAGCACCTTGGCTAAGGGAGAGATTAAGGCTTGGTAGGTTCATCTTCAAAGGTAAGTATTCCTAACTTTATTTATCCTTTATAAGAGTAGATAGATAACACATTTTTATTCTTCTCCCATGTATTAGGATTCTATATACATTGACATGAGTATATGTCTTGTAATACATGTTTAGTATAGTTATTTGTTTTATTGATTCTAACCCCCACTTTGTGTCACAAGCTTTGGTGTGCAATAGATTAGATTTTTATTTATTGCTATTAAAATAGAGTGAAAATTTTAAACCTTAGGACTGCATTAGGTTTATTGTACAATTATATTAGATTGTAGACTTTGTAACCCTTCCTAGCATGATATATTTTGACAATTGATACAAGTGATCCCCTAATCGAGTCTAGCAGATCCCCATATTGGTAATGCTCCTGATTAACAAGTGTATCCCAATTGGAAGTGTAGGTATGATCTATCTTATCTGATTTAGGACTAATTCTTAAACATGATGCATTTCTAATTGCATACATTCTAGTGAAATCGATGTGAAACCTACCTATACAGGATTTCCTTCATTTATTTCATTTTTTTAATCATTATTTTTATCATATATTTCTACATACTAGATTGATTATGTCAACCTAACTTTTTATCTCTATGCATAGGTTGTAAGAACAGATGATTGGATCGACCTAGTCAACCTAGTATAGGTTTCTATCTTTTTAGACACCTAGTTTAGCCAACTAGGTTGACCCAGTCAACCCCTTATAGTTTTAAAACTTTTTCAATAGGTTCCTATACAGATTGATCGATTCTATCAACCCAATTTGTAGGTTTCTCAATCATACCTCAAAGTTATTCATCAAAAATATTTCTTCATTACATATTTAATCCACCAAGGTTCCTTTCTACTTCTCTATTTCTTTCTTTTTAATCTTTCTTTTCATAGTTTATAGTCTTTAAAACTACCCTTGCACGGTCAATTAGATTGACACTATCGACATAGTTTTGTGTGTTATCTAAAATGACTTGATCAACACTACTGACCTAATTCATTTTTTGACTTTACTTCCATAGTATAGGTTCAACCCTGTCGACCCTATTATATATTTTATGCATATAATATCAACACTATACCTCATTTCATAGTTAGAATCAACCTTATATTTGTTAGTAATTATCTCACATCTTTCTTTCCTTATTGGTTGCATGCTTAGAATAGCTCACATAGTTTAATTAGGGGATTTTTAATTAATTTCTTAGTTTCACTATTTCTATTTTATGTACACATTGCCAAATCACATATTCTAAACACACACTTTAACATTTAGTCTACCCTAGGTGAACCTACTTGGATTTCATCACCAAGGGTGAAGTTGACTTCATACTCTGGTCAAGTATAAAACATGGTTAATGGTATATTTTGGCTAAAAATCTCACACCCTTATCATTATAGTTTGTGAATTAAGGGGGTAGGCCCCAATACCAATCTTGTATCATTGCCACTATAGTCCCTTTTAACCTAAACTACCTAAAACCATCCTTCAATTGCTATCTAGTACCATTTTTATAGCTAACTTCCAATCATATTTATTAATAATCTAATAGAAAATTAGGTTGAACAATCAGTTAGCTTTACTTTTCAATTTGTTTTCTTTCTCTTTATTCAATTATGTGTAAAAGCTTGCATTAGCCAACATTAGTTTCTTTTTGTATTTCAATTAGATTAGCCAACATTAATCCAATTAATTATCTATTTCCTTTCATTACTTATTTATTTTCATTACTTGTAAAGTTATCTTGTTTCATCTTTAAATTTGTCTTTAAGCTTCTTATACCTATTTTCTTTACTGGATCAACCCATTCAACCTTATATAGTTTTGTAGTCCCTATTTCTATATTGGATCGACCTAGTCGACCCTATATAGTTTTAGTCACCTCTTTGACCTTTGATTTATCATCTCTCATATTTTCCCTTCATCATGGAATTTCTATTGGATAATGACAGTCAGTTATAGTTAATAGACATGATGAACTTTACCAATCCTAATAGGGTCTCCCATAGACCGAGTAGGGCTCCTCTTTTGGATGTTAGTAATATTCATATTTCTACTCGCATAATGAAATATGGGACCCTTCCTCATACCTCTTCATAACATAATCATCTTTTATCATTAGAAGACCAACCTAAGTTAGATTATACTCTTGAAATGCTTTTATTTATGTCTAAATTTCCTCAACATAGAGGAAAGGATCTTTCTACCATTTACAACCTCATGATTAGTGTTCAAATCAAAGAGACTCATTCACCTACTCCTACATTCAATATAGGATTTATAGGTACCACTTTCTTTGGTTCTTAACCTTTTCCTTCAATTTCAACTCCTTATTATGCCATGACATCTTCTTCTCTAACGTCTTCTACCTCCATGCCTAGTATCTCAACTAACATGGTAGGTTATACATCTAGTGGGCCTATCATAAGGTCCACCATCCTTAATACTTCCACTAGTTCATTATTTTATACCCAAGGCAATCATGATTCTAGTGATTCTTCCTCTCAACCATTTACTAGTCCATTTTTTTCTTCATAAGAAACTTTTGCCACTAGTGCTTCATATTCTCATAATTCTTCTCAAGCTCATATCAACACAAATACCAATTATAATTCTTTTAATGTTAATCAAACACAACAAATTTTGTTACAAAATCTCAATCAAATGAATAACTTTCAAGATCATAACACAATTTAAATGATGAGAATGCAAAACCACCTCCTTAATCTTCAATCTCATTCATAACCAATGAATTGGGGTATTAGAATGTTCCCCATCCTCCTCTTCAAGATTATCAAGGAAATCTCATCCCTTAACCTCCTTTAGTCAATAAAATAATTAATCATCTCCAAAATGAATCTCTTACTACTCAAATTTACAACATTGATATAGGAGGTATAATACCTACAATTTCTTATAATGGGTCAACTGATCCTACCCTTCACATCAAAACATTTGGAAATATTTATAAGGATTGGGTCAAATCAAACACCTTTTCCACCACCAAAATCCTAAACAAAACTCTCATGGGTGATTCCTTGGATCTGTATAACCAACTTAGATCTCATTCCATTTATAGTTTGGAAGACTTAGTAAATGCTTTAGTTCAAGAATTCCAAACTAATGATCTTCTTGAAAACACTTTGGCTCATTTCATTAATTAAAAACAACATGAGAATCAAATTTCCCAAGCCTTTGTTAAGAGATGGAAGAATTTGTCAAACAAATATGAACATAACATGGTGGATGATAACCTTTTTCATCTCTTTACAAATGTTCTATTTCCTAAACTATAATATCAAGTTTGCATTCTCTCTCCATGTACCTTAGAGGAGGCTAATGACCAAGATAAAAGACAATATTTCCTAATGCATAAATTAGAGCCACCCCAACCTTCTACGGGTCCTTGTCTATTACTTAAGAACTAAAACCATATTATCACCAATGATGGTGTTACATATTCTTAGGACACCATTAACAATGTTCAAACTATCACTCCTAATACTTCTTCAAAACCATCTCCTTCTTCTCAACAATATACTAATACTCATTTATCTTCACCCATTAAAATTAATATACACAAACCTTTATCCTCAGCTAAATTACTTAAGCATCTAACCAAGCCTATTCTATGAGAACTCGACCTTGCCCATCCTATGAAATCTTGGTATGATCATAATAGGTTTTGTTATTTTCATGCTATTTGGGGTCATTCTCATGAGAATTTTAGATAACTTCATAATTTATCCATGTATTTTCTTCTTGGACCTAATTTTGATCATGATTCCATTATCCATAAGAGTCAACAAGACCATGAGATTACTTTCAAGGACTAAAAATCAAATGACGAATCAATAAAATGCTCATTTGGCTATCTATAAATATCCTTTACCTAATCATCAACTAATGACAATCCCACCCCTTCCACCAATAATGTATAAAGTCTTTTTGAACCAACTTCCAAAGAAAATGTGGTTAGCATGACTAATATGTGAAGGGTGGCGGCTTTCATTGATTCCCAACCTATCTACACTCATCCTTTATCTAAGACATATAATGTTATCTAGGAATATTCTCAAACTCATTTAAATGAGTTAGGGAAGGAAGATATTATCACTTTTGATGATCTAATTTTTTATTCTCCCTTGGGTAAAACATCCCATTATATTTCTACCACTCTTCCATTATCTTTTAATGCTAATAATAATCAAAATTCTATTAACACTTCTTATTCTCCTTCTCAAAATCAACTTAAACCAACTAGTTCATCTTCTCAATATGATTGACCACCTTGTTCTAAATCTTCTCATTATTATCAACAAAAATTCTAATGCTCTTCAGCTCTTCCTTCCAAGGACCTCCTCAACCATTATGCACCTTTATCTAACAACCTTATTATGGGCTTTAATGAGTATGATCCCATTGTGGAGCTCACTAATATCCCATCTCAATTTCCATTCCTTGAGCTTATGATGACTTCCCCACATCATATAAACTACCTCATGCATCTCTTATTTGAGATGAATGCCCCTTGTCCTCCCATAGTAGGATGGGAGGCAACTTTATCTAGTTTTGAAGATAATATTTTATAAAAATGTGAAGAGATGTCTATCAACATTGATGAAACCATAGAAACTTCTCTTTATCTATGATTTCCTATTAAATATATAATTCTAAAAGATATTAGGCTTCGTGAAGATGATCCTCCCTTATTTATTAGCATCCAAATCAATGATATCTAGGTTAAACATGCATTAATTGATGAGGGTTTCAGCACCTATGTCTCTTCCCTTGATTTTATTAATAATTTTGGGTATTATGAATGCAATATCAAGTATAAACATAACACATGCCAAGGATATGATATAAGGTAAATACATCCTTTATGTTGTGTGTGGATTCCCATTATCATCCCACCTATCACCATTCATGTGAAGGTGATGATATTTAACTTCCCATTTTCTTATAACATCTTTCTTAGTAGGTCGTAGACTCACCACATGAGAGCTATTGATTCTTATGCCTACCAATGTATTAAATTCCTTCATAATGGATCCATTTACATGATTCAAGGTGACACTAACTATTGGAATTTTGAACAATTCAAAGATCATGGTGTATTCAAGACTCCTACTCTTGAACCTTTGCCAAGTGTTCCATTTTGTGAGTCTCAGCATCTCAACTTTATTATTATTCAACCTATGGTTATAATGGGCATCCTGACTTCATTAGTAACATATTCCTAATATTTTAGATTCTAATAATGATGTGCTTGATGATATTAACTTAAAGATTAAAAAAATTTATCTCTCACCTCATCTCATCTTGTAGCTTCTTACTTCCTTACATCCTCATTCTCACAAACCTCCTTGCAATGACATTCCTGTAGTCTTGACCAACACTAGGCATTTTATTCACCATGCTTCATTGAATGATAAGTTTATCCCTACTTGTGTCATTGGTCTTCATACCCCAAATTATGATGATGTCTATTGCTTAGATGATCCATTGTTAGTGGTCTTGTCTAGGCCCGTGATGTTGATATTATCCATTATCATTCTTATTTACTTGAATATTTTTAAGCATTTCATCATTTTAATTCACTTATAGTTCCTAATTTTTGCATTTCCCCCCTTTATCATAGGGTATTCACTAAAACCTCTAGTTTTTTAGGAGCCACATAGGACTATGCTCATGGATCATGTTATGATTGGGCCTTACCATTTTGATAGATACCCTAACCCTCATAGGTGTTTTACCGCTAAGATTAATTCAAATCTCCTTAGACCCTCTATATATCCTACTCCTCCCTCAATAGAGCTTGCCATATTTGATCCTATTGTTGATCCTAATATTGCTAAGCCTACTCTTGCTTCTAATGTTACTGCTCCTTCCATTGAGCCTAGTTTCATTCCTCCCTTATCATCACCTTTCTTTAGTGTTGGTTTACTTAGTTTGACTAAGATGGATCCTCTTTCAACCAAATGGGTTGATGAGTGTTCTTTTTCATATTCCACTCATATTTTACCTCCTTTTTGAGTGCTTTTATTAAAACCAATCATAAGCATATTTGTTACTTCCATGGGACAAATAACCATTACTCTACCCATTTTTTCAAGTTATGGTAATATATTGATACCTTGAATCCTTATTCCCCATCATCAGACAAATCCATACCTCCCTTGAAGGTACTTCTTAAATATTTGCCCAAGGATGGTGAGGTAGATTGTCTATGGCACCTATGCAGCATGCATCAAACTAATCATTATCACATCCTAAAATAACATCTAAAATATCATATTATAGCAATTATTAGAACTTATAACACTCATTTCATATGTCATTCCCATAAGAAGGCTCCTCCTCCTTTTCCTATGTCTCCACCTCTAGTGGTTTCATCAACTCTTGTTGTCCCTTAACCACCTTTTATGCCTCCACCTATGATCCCTTCATCTATGGAGCTTCCCTCACCTATGGATCCTTCTCCACCCATGAGTCCTTCACTTGTGGATCCTTCTCCACTAGTGATTCCTTCTTCTCCCATAGATCCTACTCCCACACATTATCTTTACTAGCCTTTCCTAATTTTCCTCCTCAACATGATACTTCAAGAATTCCTACTTTTTTAGTTGAGGAGATAAAAAAGGAAGTATTTGCCCAGTATTCATTAAATATTGATGAAAACTTAGTAAAAGTTCAACTACAAATTCATAGAGACCCATCTAATGTATTATATAATGTGTGTGGATAGATCTACCAATATTTATGAGCACATGCATGGTGATTTCAAATTTATATTTGGATTGGACATGTGATCCAATCTTATTTTATTTTTTATATCATTTGACACTATGTCAAATTTATGCTTATCTTATATCATGACTTCTTACTTGTACTATATCTTCCTCTTCATTTATTTTTGCATATGACTGTCTTTTGTTTTATCATTTCTTTCCTTTCCATTTTTCCTTAGAGTTTTGATTAAAACCCTCTTTCTTATATCTTCATGATTGTTTTGATTTGTTATCCTTATTTTTCATAGATAATTTGTCATGGTTATTTGGTTATACTTACCCTATTCCCTTGGTTGTTTTCTCCCTTTACCATGTGATCAATTATCAAACAATCTATCTAATTACTATCTCTTTTTATTGGTCTACCTTTGGATCTCCTTTTTCCTTCCTTTTTTTATAAACTAAACATATACATAGTTGAGACTTGATATCACATGTTAGTTCATTGTCAAAGCTAAGTGTCCTAGTCAGTCTTTGTCTTTGGTTACTTAGCTTATTTTAGCCTTAACCTACAGATCATTTGTGTGTACAAATATCTCTCTCATGATTGCTAATTCTAAGTCCATATGGAGGATAAATATTAAAAATCTTTCAAAAGAAAGTTAAAATCCAAATCATTTAAATAAATGGTAATGATATCAAAAGGCAAAATTATTCTTAAAAGTCTAATCAATCTAAAAGATGTGATTTAAAGCACATCTCTTTCTTATAGTCAAAGCTCAAACTCCATAGTTGGCCTCATGTTAGATCTAAGGTCCTTTGGGGTGCAGTAGGCTAGTAGATTAGAAGAGGAGAATAAAAAATCTTTTGGTGCTACCTACTTTCTCATGTAAGTACCCAATCTTCATAGTAGAATGATGGCCTTCTAAGGGGTTCTTAAGAGTGGGGAACACATCATGGGAAGGTAGGTCCTTTTTTTATTTTATTATACCAATCCACCTTCATAATTTAATCTTAGTAGCATGCTTATTTTCCTATAAAGCTTTGTGTCTATAGCAAATAGGTTTCCTTTGTACATAAATGACCACTAGTCACATAGTGTCTTCTCATGTCCTTAGTATACCTCTTGCCTCCTAATGTCTTCTCATAAGATACCTAAGTCTTTATTTTTACACTCTCTTTTTCATTATTTATTTCACTTATATTTCCTTTTTAGAAATATTGTCTTGTCTAATGATCACTCCCCTTCAGATTTCATTTGTGAATTGCATTATAAGACCATGGATAGGACCTAATTATCCTCACAAACTACCATCTTACCCTTCCTATTACCCACATCCTTGATTACCTAATTTTTCCTATTTATTCCACCCCAGTGGTGTTCTCTTTGTCTATTTGTAGTGTAAGACCATGGATAAAACTTAACCCTCTTCACAAAATTTTCCAATACCCAAGTCACCATCCAAATTACATGTGTCAAATTTGAGATAATATTCTATCGATTATGAAGTTACACGTCATTTTACATTATTCTCATCTTGATTTAGTATATTTTATGCTTACTTAATTTTTCTTTTTCCTTTTTATCTTCTTATTTTCTGAGTGCATGTAAGATTTCAACCATGTCATGAATTTTTCATACTTCCTAACTTGAATTAGTATGATAAATTTAAGACCAATCTTTTGCAATTTTTTTTTATTTCATAATTCATGGCATGATTTAGTATGAATGATTGACTTACTTAATTTGCTTTTATTACCATTTGTGCCCTTTTTCATACCTTCCATTTTATTACTTTGTTTGTCATACTTACTAACATGATATTAGTATGATTTTACTTATTTTAATTTTGTTGAAAAATCTTTCACATTGGTTTAAAAATAAATTCCTTTTTACCATCTTGTTTTTCCATTTTATTGGTTCTTTATACTTAATCAATTTTTATTAATACACATTTCCCATCTTGAAATAGTGTGTAGTACATTTTATTGATTGATTCTATTTTTCTAAGTTCCTTTTTTCCTATTTATTTTTAACCATGCATGTGTTTTTCATAATGTTATAAAAGAAACCACATCTCATATATTTCTTATAGCATATACAACAAAGATAAATACATGTGCTAGAAAGAAATATATTCTAAGCATCCACAAACTCAACCATAATAAACAACTAGAATTAACCATGATGATAATATACACATCCAATAACAAAATACCAAAATTATCCATATATATATATATATATATATCATGAGTTTGATACAACATATACAATCATATATAATGTCCTAGATCTATGGCTAGGTCCCACACTATCTATCTCGTGGCCTATCCAAACTACTTGTTGAGGCCTCAATTTGAATCCTCCAAATGGTACATTATAAGGAGGCCATCCAAGATATTAATCCCTCTACCTATCCCTATAAGTTCATTACCTGCATCTGTGAATCTGCCAACTAGGTTCAAATCTTTATCATCTACATTACTATCACCAAATATACAACTCTCTAATCTATTAGGTCCCACCATGCCTATAGATCCTATGCACCCATCACTACTAGTGGCTATATCCTCTCTCTTTGTATGCTTGTATTTGCCTCATTACCTCTCTAGCTAATCTAAACCAACTTACCTAAATTGGGGTAGATGGTACACTTATATCCTTCAGTGTCATAGGGTCATATGGTTATAAAGTCTCATTTAGGACATCATGGAGTGATCCCCTCACCAAGGATCTCCATATCTCCTCCTCATCCTCACCTATACCTAAAAAATCCATAAGATGAATATTAAATCATTTTTATATCTCAAAATATATATCTTTATTCTAAACAAAATATAAGTAATAATTTAACCATATATTTATACCTATTTTTATCTTGACTACTATGGTCTTTCTATCTACATGACCACCTAACATAGTCTCCTCATCTGTGTGGCCTCTTAGTAACTCATCTATAGGCCACCTCTTAAGCTCAAACTTGACTATCATGGCTCATGTCAGTCTCATCCTACATCTGAGTGGTCTATCTATAATCTCCTTTGGATCACCTATGGGGTCATCTAAGATGGTAATAATATACACTCTCTCCTCTACTTCCTACCTCTATTGATTATGTGTCCTTTATAGCCACTACTCATCTTAATGTAGAGATAATAGTGGTACATCTATTATCTCTACCTTTACATCCCTATCCTCCTACTCAATTCCTCATCATACTCAACCAGTCTATGGTCACTCTTGATGTGGCCTTAGTGTTGACCTCACTACTAGTGGCCCCAATCCTCTCATCCCTTATGGCTCACTCACATACTGATCTCACTACTTAAACATTGGTATTATTCTTACTTGATGAGGTATACCCATCTATCCTAGTACTCATACCATCAAATATGGATCTCTCTACCAAAAATAGTGTCCAAACACCTCTATCCTTTCTATTACTAATATAACTATGTCTCAGCCCATGCATGTATCTATTATGTACTCAAATAGATATCATATGATGTCTACATGTCTCACTAACTATATCTCTAGAACATAGGGCATGACCCTTGCTACCTAGTCTTCCCTTCATCTCCACATTGAAGGTGACCTATCACTGATTGAATGGGGTAACCTAATCAAATGGTACATAGGAAACCTATCATATATCCAAGCTATCATTAATATTACTAGTCCCATGGTATTTTGAACTTTGACTAGCATTTCATATATATCATGTACCAATTGGACCCATATGATCAAACTTAGGTCATATATAACTTGATCCTCTAAGATCATCCTACTCAAGGCTACCATGAATAATGGTATCTTACCATCTGACTTGTGGCATAGGACCCACTATGTCATAAGGCCTATCATAACCTTATATATATATCCAAAATTTATGATGTATAGACATAAAACATACTCACTCTCCTACCTATTAATATCATCTTTGATCTTATAACTCACATGGATAAGGCTCTCCTCTCTTCTAGACTATCTGGTATCCCTATGGTTACCTACACTCTTACTATAGGTAGCCCTAAGATGGCATGGACATCCTCTAACATGATATCCAACTCTACTATATCCCCATACACCTCCCATCTTAATGTGTTAGTTAATCATACCCAAAAACTAAGGAACATGATTAACAGGTCAACACTTAGGGGGATCCAACACATCTCTGATATCCTGCCTAAACCTATGGATCTTAGTCTATCCCTATCTCCATCTGACAACCTATTTAATAAGTCTGATAATGATGCCACATCCACAAATCTCTAAAATCTTTGTCATCCCTACAACCAAGAAACAATAAAGGATGTATCAGTTCCTCCATGTCATGTATATTCATAATACATTCTTTAATACATTCTTTTTACATTTTAAAGCAAAAATAAGTCTAAAATTACTTTATTTTATTGTCTTTAGTTTAATTTTAGACTTTTTTATCCTTATTAATCTTACTTGGTCATTTCAAGCCATTCTGGCCCACTTTCAGCCTTTTGTATTCTTTTTTGTGTCTTTCTAGCTCTTTGGTCAAACTAGTTTGACCAAAAATTTCCCATATTTTTTCCTCATTGAATCAAAAATATAAGTCAAACCCCTTATCTTCCCCTCCCTAGTACTAAGTTTCCATTCTAGACTTTTTAGACCACTTGGCCACTCCAAACTAGGTCTTTAACCTATATAATGTACAAGATCGACCCATACCTATTAGGTCAGCACTATGAATTCTACCTATTTTCTAGCCTACTAGATCAACTAGGTGGACCCAGTGCTTTTTGCCTGTCAACCCCTTGCATTTTCCAAAAAAGTGAAATTTTCTTGTTTTTGCCTAAACCCTCTAAACCTATTTCTTACCTTCTTATTTTCTACCCCTTGAATCTAATTTTACCTCATTTTGACATCTATAAATGCTTAAAATTCAAAATTACTAAAAATTCACTTAATTCAATACAAATTTAAAAAACTAGTTTGAGATTCTTCGTTACATTGCTATAGTGCACCTATTGCTTCCTTTAGAGCCTCTCCCTGTCTAGAAATACATCTCCTCACCATCTTAGCTTGTTTTATCTCCAGAGCTCTCTTTTCTTTCCTCTCACAAGTAAAAATGACAAATGACTTGTCTTTTTCCCCTATTTTTAAAACACTTTTTCAAAATTCAAATCTTTCAATTATTTTCCTACAGATTCTTTATTTTGCTTATATCTTTATTTCTACTAATACATTTTGCAAACCATAAAATGCATTATATTCATGATGATGTAGATATTATTTTCCATTATAATATGTATATCTTTAGTTTTTTTAATTTTTGGCTATTTTTTTCACTAACTTCTATAGGTTCATCTAGTGTTCTATGCATTCAATAACTTCACATTTCTTATAGTCTACTTCTTTATCTACGACACCCATGTAAGTTAAAGGTATGTGTTTTTCAATTCAATCCTTTCATTTATATTATTTTGCTACTTATTGCACCTTACTTAGCATCAACATTGTATGTTATCATGTTTTATCTCAAAGAACCATCCCGTGTTGCACTTATGTGACACGTGATGAGATTCGAGTGGGGCATATGTATACATATAATATTTTCAAACTTTATTGATTATTGACACTTTATATATTGAAAGAAACTATCAAGTCTCAATATCTATGAGTGCATGCCTTAAGGGGTGCACTGAGAAAGGAGTGGGTAGACCATCAATGCTTCATAAGATTGTTATCCCTTTTGGCACTTGCCATCTACACACTTATCTCCTAAAACCATTTACCCTAATTTTTTTCTTCTCAGTCCTACCTCCCCTAGTCTTTTTCCTCTTTCTATCCTCTTTTTCTTGCCTTAAAATCCTTTTGGATTATTAGTTATATTAGGTTGACTGGGTTGACCTAGTATAGTTCAGGGGTATTTTTCACTTTCTTGGTTTGTTAGCCTTTTAGATGACCTAACATAGACCTAGTGAATTATCCCTGAAACACACTAGTTCAAATAGGTTGACAAATATAAATATGATGTTCTTGGGAGGATTTAGGGAAAGATCCATCTATATATACAAGTTAATTTCCCACCATTTCATAATATAATAATTATTAACAAATAAGTGTGAGCAAACATCTACTTATTGACCATTCTACTTGAGGAATAAAGCTTAAGGTTCCATACTTTCTTTAGAGATACAAATCTTGTCTTGTGGAGAAATATTTTAGATGCTTAGATAGGTTGTGTAGCCTAGATTTGATTTATATTGGTTATCCTTACATAACTATTATCACTCTAGAGTGCACCCTACTTGAATATGTGCAAAGCACACCCTCACTCCAACTGATACAATTGGAACTTCTCAGAGTGTGGGTGACTCTATGATGAGGAGAACCTCTAGAGAGGGCTAGTTCCCTTTAGATCTATCAATTATATATAGATTAAAATTGATTTTTGGGGTGAAAAGGCAAAGAGGAAACATAAAATAAATTCTAATTAAAAAGGGGGTGATACACATAAATTGTTCAAATCCCATGAAGTTACTAAAATCAATGCACACATATAATCAAATGAAATTTATATTTATATCCTTCAGCAAAAATGTTTCAGATGAAGGGTTGAAAACCTCTTCAAATGACCTAAAAAGGGTGAGAGAGAAATATAGGTGAGGAAGTGACTTGCAATAGGAGAAAAAAACTCACTTATACATTGATGCACAATCAAATACACACTATTCTTCTCTCCAAACTCATATTTAGAATAGAAATTCCTTTATTGATCACTAGTCTAGCTTATAATTTATTTCTTCCAACTTTAGGGATTCTTACAAATGGATTGATTAAGCCATTAAACAAGATTTCCAAATCTAAAATAGCCTTAAGTGGAGTTCTAAAAATGGAAAGGGTTAGTCTTGACTAACTAACTCAAGACTTAACACCTTTTACAATATTTAGAATATTCAATAAAATCTTTTCCTTTTATAAAATTTGCATGCCTTTCCAAACATTGGCATAGAAGTATGGTAGTGGGGCCAAGTTTGAAAGGTTAATTTTTAAAATAAACAATATACTCTCCAAAAATCTTCAAACAGGAATGAATCCAAAGTTGGCATAGAAGTATGGATAGTGGAACCATTGAAAGTCAAACTTCTCCTTTGCATGGAAAAATATGACAAATATCTAAATAAATAACTCCATTTTATTTGTTTTGAAATATGAGTTGGAAGAAGAGATTATTCCCTTTGCATGGAAAATAAGTAAGATGTGTAACAAGCTTATCTAGTCAACTCCAACTCAAGATCAGTCAACCTCCAATGGTCTCCACTTGCATGAAAGGCTATGCCACATCTTGGATGAAGAACTCTACTTAAAGTGCCTAGATCGTTGAAATATTTGGATTGCATGAAAATAAAGGAAAAGCATGATTTCATCAAACAGTCAAATAAAGCTTTGAAATACACTATAAATATCCCTTGCTTACATGGACAAGGATCTTGATGACTAGGAGATATATTCAGATTGAATCCCTTGCCATTTCTTGACCTTCTACTCTTTGTTTCTTATTTTTGTGTATGTATTTCTTTGGCACTTATCTATTTATGGATTTTGGCTATGCATTTGTATATTTATCTCAGACTTTTGTCTCTCAGACAAAATTTCTGAGACTTATTTTTTATGCACTTTTCTTTGGTGTATTTTATGGCTTGTCTTGTGATTTTGTTCTTTCCCCTTGGGTATTTTCCCTTGGTTATTTTCTCATGGAAAAATATTCCATGGGAATTATCTCTCAACTTACCTTTCAGACATTTATTTTGTCTTCAGTATTTGCAAATTGTTTGCTTCAAATAAAAAGTTTGAAGGAAATGTTTCCTTTATGATTTTATCGCAAAGACTTTCTTAAAGAAAGAGATTTTTGGGCCTTCATAAGTGACCATTCAGAATCTTGGAAAGTAACTTTCTTGAAGGGTACATACCCTATGGGTTACTTGAAAATTTCCTTTGAAATCTTGAAGTCAACGTTCTTGAAGGGTAGATAACGTTTAGGATTCTTTCCAAGTGACTTTTTCAAAAATGCACTTTGACAACTTGAAGATGCCCTTTGAGATTTTATCCAAGTGACCCTTTAGAATCATAAAAGGTACACTTTCCGTTGAAAATTCCTTTGAGTTTTCTGTAAATGTACTTTCTCAAAGGGCACATACCCTTTGGGTTTCTGTGAATGAACTTTCATTTTGAAAAAAAATTCCCTTAAAATTTTGAATCAGCCTTTCTTTTAGAAAAAATAAAAGTGTCCTTTTGGCATTTTTTAAGTGACCCTCTAGACTTTGTCTTTAGAAATTTCTTAAAGGGTACATACCCTTCAAGATTTTGTAAAATGTTCTCTTTGGAAAATTTGGAAAGTCCTTTGAACTTCTTGAATTTGTCCCTTGAAACTTTTTTTTTGAGCTTTCCCAAAGGGTACATACCCTTCAATATTTTTGTAATGAACCTTCTTGAAGGGCACACACCCTTAAATTTTTTTGAATTGCACCTTTTCCCTTCATTGAATTGTCTATCCTTTGGAAAAAAACAAATGAACCTTTAATTATTTTAGATTTCTTGAAAAATCCTTTTCCATATTTATTTTCCCTTAAACAAAAATTTGGAGGAAATTATTCCCACTCTTATCCCAAAAAAATTCTAAGGAAAACACTTGCGAAAGAAAACACTGGATATAAAATCTAAAAAACTAAACCTGTACTCCTGCTTCTAATCCCTTGCTTTCATCTGTAAGTGAACCTACGGGGTTATAAGTCTAATATTAAGGGTGTTTGTAGCTATATAGACTAGTAGGTATCATTTAAAAACATAACCACACCCTCCATGTCTCTTGTATAGAATCACTTCACCACCATACTATTTAAGCATTTGTGATTAAACCTTTCAAATTATAACTCCATACAAAAAAGATTGATATATAGCCCTAAAATGGACTTGTAGAATTATCTTTTTAGTGACTAACTATAGGTGTATATGATGAGTAACCCTATATAATGCCTTTTGAACTTGAATATGCCTTTTTCCATGACACTCCTATCCACCTTATGAATTTATTCTTCCTACAGGCTTGTAAGTTAACTTTATAACTATATATGACATTTTGAGTAGGAGATATGCTTTTTGAACTTGTTTTAGGTGTCTTGACCTTGTATGGATTGTACCTTATAAATGACCTCAAATGAATTTAAAAGGATGATTTGATATTCATTATTATTCATGGTTATAAGCACTTTCTTATTTCAACATATCATCCTTTTGAACACAAATGATTATGTAACATTACTGTAGGTCCTCATCGTGACTGTATTTGATACTTGACTACCTACATATCCCTTTATTCATGCCTTTAGACTATAATTCACTATTTTTAATAGTTTTATAGGGTATTTTACCATTATATGGAAAGTTTTGAATAGTAGGGGTAGTAATTTGGACTTGACAAGCCAAATTACTAATAATTTTGGCAACTTTTACGGTTTCACTAGCCTGTTGGTCAAAGAACTCAAAAACTTTGGTTATGACAGACTTCGAAATAAATTGAAATTGGAAAAGCTAGAGACCAAAACAAAAAATCTAAATTGACTAAAAAATAATAACATGTGCACATATGCACTTAGAGGAAAGGATAATAATAATACTGAAAGGAAAAATAACTACTACTGAAAGCATGTGATAGAAAAACACTTAGAGGAATGAAACTATGACTATGTATAAATGAGTGACTCTCCTAATAAAAATATTTAAGAAACATCCCATTCATAGTAATGGGAATTTATTCTCCACTCAATATGGATAATTGAAAAGTATTGTTCTTCTTACAATCAGTGATAATATAAGGTCCACTCCAAAGGCTATCAAATTTGGAGTGTTTACCTAGCTTAGCATGTTCTTCATCCCATTTGAGAACTATGTCTCCTTGTTTAAATGTTTTTGATGAATCTATCTTGTAAAAAAAAAATTGACTTAATTTTTATTTAACAACATGGTATGCATAGCATCATCTCTTCTCTCTTCCAATTCTCTCAATTCATTCATTTTGACCTCCATTGCATCACTTTCTAAAAGCTCTAATTGGTGTGCAAGCTCCAAATCTAAAAGATGCAATGAAATAGGTAGCCTTGATTATCTTACTTAAAATAAGAGATAAGGTGAATTACCAATGGATTTATTAGGGGTGATCCTATGAGCCCATAAATCATTCTTCAACTTTAAATGCCAGGATCTCTAATTATCCTCTATTATTCTTTTGATGATATGAATAAGGTTCTTATTAGTAGATTTAGAAAGTCCATTAACCTTTGGATAGTAATTAGATGAATATTTCAAATAAATACCATGTTAAAGAGCCCATTAACATACCTTTGTACTATTTAATGCCAAATCATTATCTGATATGATAGTAGAAGGTGGTCTAAAATGAGTGACTAGACTCTCATAGAACTCAAACATGGAGTTCTCATTTACTTATTTCAAAGGCACTACTTCCAAAAACCTAGTGAAATAATTTATAGCTATCAAAACCCACTTATTTATAGAACTATATGGAGGATGAATCATTACAATGAAGTCTAAACCTGATTGCATGAAAGGCTACTACACTTGAATTGGCTTTTGTGGCATAACAACTAATCTTTATTTTCCTACAAGCATTACACATTTTGAACATTTAATAACCCATGAATGTGCATATATGAAAAAATTAGGCCAAAAATAACCATCTCTAATGATTTTTTCAGCTATGGTCTTGGCTTCAAAATGACCTCCAAAAGGAGTATCATGAAATTGCTTAAAAAGCTTGTCAAATTGACTAGTTTCAACACACCTTAGAAGCATAAATCCAATGTTTTTTAAAAAAATAAGTCCATAAATTAGAATATATGGTAATTATTTAAGCCTATATTTTATTATTTATAATTAATTCAAACCCCTTGGACATTCTCCAGTTTGAAGAAATCTAGCAATGTTCTGTGTCCAGCTTGTAGGAGGTATATTTTCAATCTTGTTGAGTGTCTTGAATTGTCAAAATTATATCTTTTTATTATTTTAAATATTATAAAATATTTTCACATAACACTTTGCCTCATACCAGATTTGTAACTTTTATTTAAATGTCATATTCTATGCTTTTTGTGACCCATCTAGATCTTCTTTCGCTCAAGTCTCTATTGAGAATGAAGTCCTTCACACTTGGATGAACAACGATTAGTATAATCTTGTTATTTGAAACCAAATGTCTAAATTTTTTAAAACCTCTTATAATATAAAAAAGATTATTTTACAAAAAACAATATCTCTCTTCATAACCTTCTAAATCTTGACTAAAGAAAGCAATGGGCTATTCCAAACCTTCATCATTCTACTGCATAAACATGGTTACAATAGTACTAGAAGTAGAAACAAGATAAAAGAATAAATCCTTACTAAAATTCAGATTGAGAAAATTATGAGCTTGGTTGATTACTTACTTTATAAATTCAAAACTTCTTTTACCTTCTTTACTCTGAGTGAACTCTTGATGTTTCTTAAGCATTTGAGTAAGTGGTTTTACTAGCTCTACAAAACTAGGAATGAATCTTCTGATAAAGTTAATCTTATCCAAGAATATCTACAATCCTTTCTTATGTCTAGGTAATGATAGAGAAAGTATTGCCTCTATTCTCTCTAGATCAATGGAAAGACTAGATTTGGACACCACATATCCAAGAAGTCTTCCTTCATGTACTAAAAATGCTTTATATTCAAAGAGACTCTAGATTCTCTACATCTATGAAAAACAATCTTCAAATGTGTTACATGATCATTAGGATATTTTTAAAATACTATAATTTCATCAAGATAAACTAAAACCATTTCACTCAAAAGACCTTGAAAATGAACATCCATTACCCTTTGAAAGGTAGCTCCAGCATTAGAGAGTCCAGAAGGCATTTTATTGTAACTAAAAGTGCCCCATTTGGTGGTAAGAGCAATTTTATACTAATCTTGCTCTTTCACTAGTATTTGAATATATCCTAAATACTCATCCAATAAAGAAAACCTCTATGAACCTAAAACTCTCTGTAATATTTGATCAATAGAAGGAAGTGGATAATGGTATTTCAATGATACTCTATTCAAATCTCTAAAATATACACAAAGTCTTATCTCTCCATTCTATTTCCTTACTAGAACAAGATTTGTAACCCATGTTGAATGCTTAATAAGAAAAATAATACCTGATTTAATTAGCTTTGTAAGTTCTTTCCTCATGAGAATCTCAACCTTGGGGTTGATTGGGCTTTACTTTTGTCTTACTAGTTTAGCATCTTGTTCCAATTCAATAGTATGCTATGATAATTTGGGATCAAAACCTTATAAATCATGGTATTACCAAGAAAAAACATCCATAAAATATTGGCATAATGAAATAAAAGCTACTCTCTCAGAATCAATATTCACTTTACCCAACTTGAGTTGCTTACCTTCAACAATGGTAATTGGCTCATAATGCTCTTTCTTAGAGGAAATACTCACTTTATATTTCCTTAGATGATCATATTCAATGAAAATTCTCTCTAAAGTCACCAAAAATTTATACATATTATTTATTTTAATTATATAATTTGATTTCCATATTGATCCTATAATTTATCATGATTTCATTGGAAAAATTCTACCTCATTCTATAGAAAATATACTATTTGTTTATCAGAATCACACACTTGAAAACTTACATCATTATTTGGGACTAAATTCCTGCATACCTCTTTTATTTGGGTATGATTTTTATTACCCTTAATCTAATCTAGAATATCATACTGTGCACCTATGACAACAAGTCTATCATCATGTTGATTTGTTCCTCTAAGAATAGAGTGAATGTCAAATGCAAGGAAATATTCCATGAGATCCTAAAATATGTGTTTTTAGGCCTTAAAAATATTTTTATTTTATACACTTAATAATCTAAATCTCTATACTACCAATTCACTATCACCTTTTACCTGAAAGAGTTTAATAACCCTCTTTCTAGCCCATTGAAGACCATAAATAAGAGCTTCATATTATACAGTATTAGATGTACAGATAAACTAAAATCTAAAAAAAGAATAATAATTCTGATTTTGAGATGAAACCAATATAACACCATCCCCACTACCATTATTTATTCTTGATCCATCAAATAATATATTCCAAACTCTTTCTTTATCCTATAATGAGCTAGTGAGACTAGGCAATAAGTTGCCTTCTTTGTGTATACAGTAAAATCCAAAACTAGCATCTTGAATATTTTTTTAGGGGTCATGTCCATGATTATCAATAGGTAATTCATCAAGGATAAGATATGAAATTCCTTCAAAAGGCTTATAAGGCTCTTGATCAATGGTGTTATCATCTTCTTCTGAAATACTACAATTCACATTTGATATATTTGACATATATGGCTCAAGGTGAAATATGAAAATAGGCTTTGATATAATAGTTAATTTGGTTCCATACCTAGTTATAAAAACCATGTATGACCAATATAAATAAATGTAATCTCCTTTTTGGATATGAAATCTCTAGATAGGCATAGTGCAAAATATGGAGGTAGATGAACAACAACATCCTGTAAAATGGTGAAATCTGGACAAGTAGCAAGTATACTTTTTAGATATTTCAATACACCTATAGTCTTGGTATGAGACCCATATAATTTAAAGACAAATTTTTCATGGGGTTCATACTACAAACCTAACTTATCAGCTATTGATTTAGGCATGACATAAGTACTAGCCCCACTATCAATCATACAATTATGAACTAGATAATCTCTAATGATAATAGAAAGGTAAAATAGAGGAGGTTTAGTCACCTTTAGAGATTGAGACTCAATAGCTGAATTATAATTAGTTAGGATAGCACTTACTCTTTATTTTTCAAGTGGTTTCTCAGAGATAGTGAGCTTTGAAAGCTCTTCTTGCAAGTACTCATTTTGTCCTGGGATTAGTAAAGTATCCCACATTGAAATTGATACTATATTCTTTTTCATATGATCTAAAATAATAAGTGGAGAAGTGTCTAAATTTGACTAGAATTTATGAGTAGAATAAGCTCCCAAATTTTGAGTAAATTGAAGAATATAAGGCCCTTTCACATTCTTATCTTTTGGATCTTGAACTTGATAATTTGAACTCTTCTAAGGTAGTTCATGTGTAGTTGTCTTTTATTGTGTCTAAGAATTAGAAGGCACTGACCTTTCAGGACCTAAACCTTCTCCAATTTTTGTTTTCTCAGATCTAGTATAGGTTAAAATTCAATTATCAACATTAGGTAAATCTTGACTTTGATTTGCAGCCAAGTGCTCAAAAGAATTATCACCTTCCTAGAAATTAACAAATGTAGTTTCAATAGGTACCTTACCACTACCTTTTCCTTGTTGATTTGGCACTTCTACTTTAGTGAATGAAGGAATGTATCCATAGGGTAGAGAGGTTTTCTTATTCTAAGAAGGTGGCTGGTTTTCAAATGAAGGAAAAACTTAACTTTGTTGCATGAAAGATTGATAAAAACTCTCACCTGTTAGAGCCATTTACATATTGTTTGATTGATCCCATTAATTTTTCCATTGTCCTTATTGAGCATAATTGAAATGAGTTGGCACTATCACTCTTGAATTTATTGGAGCATTAGGATCATCTTTCCTTGATTGATAATTATCCCTTTGACCTTGTTGATTAGATTGATAGGATAGCCTATTGGGCTAATAATTTTGATTAGTATTTTGATAAGGCCTATATGGTGGAGCTTGTTACCTCTCAATTATAACCAACTTGTTAATTTGGGCCTTAATAAGTCTCTCTATCTTCTCCAATATGTTATTTTGAACACATTATATTTTATGGAACTTTGATGACTCTAGAATTGGAGCAATAGTTGGAGTAAGAGGATAAATCTCTTGAAAAAGAGGTATTGGAGGCCTTGGAGATAACTTGCCTGATTGTATAAGGAAATTTTAAACCTTGATTGATACTTCAAAATATTTAGATAAAGTATTACCTCCCATGGATTGTATCATTTCATCCACATCTAAATTAAGAGCTTTCAGATAATATAGAAAAGCATAGTTGGGTGTAGGCTTGATCACTGCTAGAATTCTATCCTAAGTCTTCTAGAATTTGTAGTTGAAATATATCATGAATTCATAGTTGAATCTCTTAATTTTTTTATGATACTCCATAGGTGAAATATGATAACTTTTATATTCAAAAAAAATTCACATAAGTTCTCCAAATTCATCTCAGTTGTTGATTGATGAAAGAGTCAAACCTCCATACCACTGAAGTGCCTTCCTTTTGAAAGAAGTTACCAACAACCTCATTGCTACATTTTCCTATGTCATGTGATGCACTAAATAAAGATTATAAATATCTATAATATGCTATATAAGAGTTATTGGATTTTCTCTTGTAAAATATGGAAGAGCCTTCAGAGTTGAAACTAGAATATCATCCCATTGAGTGATATTTAGAGGACTACCACCATTGAATGTAACAAAATCCTATCTTCTAGGAACAACCATATGAGGAATATAATTTATTACAATATTTGGTTAAATAATATTAGCTTGAACATGAGGATTTTGTGAAATAGTATGGATAACAGAGGGTGTAGGATTTGGATTTTATTGAGGTATCCTTTTCTTTGGTTGATAAGACAACTTAGAGAAATATGTTTCTTTCCCTTTTATAGATGATCTTGTGACAACTCTTAGTGGCATAAAAAACATATATATCTAAAAATGAAAATATGAAAATGAATATAATACTAAAATACATAGATAAAAATTCAAAATGTGAATAAATGGTTCCACTGAGAGTGATAGAAATTGTTATCACTCTAGAGTGCACCCTACCTAAATATGTACAAAGCACACCCTCACTCTAGCTGATACAATTGGAACTTCTCAGAGTGTGGGTGACTCTATGATGAGAAGAACCTCCATAGAGGGTTGGTTCCCTTTATATCTATTAATTATATGTAAATTACTATTATTTTTGGGGTGAAAAAGGAAAGAGGAAACTTAAAATAAATTTTAATAAAAAGGGGGTGATATGCCTGAATTGTTCAAATCCTCTGAAGTTACTAAAATCAATGCACAAATATAATAAAATGAAAATTATATTTCTATCCTTAAGTAAAAATGTTTTAGATGAAGGGTTGAAAACCTCTTCAAATGACCTACAAAAGGGTGAGATAGAGAAAGACAGGTGAGGAAGGGACCTGCAAAAGGAGAAAAATCTCACTGATACACTGATGCACAATCAAATACACATTATTCTTCTCTCCAAACATGGATTCAAAATAGAAATTCCTTTATTGATCACTGATCCAACATAAAATTTCTTTCCTCTAACTTCAGGGATTCTTCTAAATGGCTTGATTAAGCCATTAAATAAGCTTTCTAAAATATAAAATAGCCTTAAATGGAGTCCTAAAAAGGGAAAGGGTTAGTCTTCATTAACTAAGTCAAGACTTGACATGTTTTACAATATTTATAATATCCAATAAAATATTTTCCTTTTATAAAATTTGCATGCCTTTCCAAACTTTGGCATAGATATATGGTGGTGGGGCCAAGTTTGAAAGTTTAATTTTTAAAATAAATAATACACTCTCCAAAAATATTCAAACATGCATGAATCCATGGGTGACATAGAAGTATGGATAATGGGACCATTGAAAGTCAAACTTCTCCTTTGCATGGAAAACTATTCCAAATCTCTAAATAAAAAGCTCCATTTGATTTGTTTTAAAGTTGAGTTGGAAGAAGAGATTATTCCCCTTTGCATGGAAAACAAGGAAGATGTGTAACAAGATTGTTTATTCAACTCCAAATAAATATAAATAAACCTCCAATGGTCTCCACTTGCATGAAAAGCTATGCCACATCTTGGATGAAGAACTCTACTTAAAGTGCCTAGATCGTTGAAATCTTTGGATTGCATGTAAATAAAGGAGAAGCATGATTTTGTCAAATAGTTAATTGAAGCTTTGAAATCAACTATAAATGGCCCTTACTTACATGGACAAGGATCTTTATGAGTGGGAGATATACTCAGATTGAATCCCTTGCTATTTCTTAGCCTTTTGCTCTTGGTTTCTTATTTTTGTGCATGCATTTCTTTGGCACTTATCTATTTATGGATTTTGGATATACGTTTGTATATTTCTCTCAAACTTTTGTCTCTTAGACAAAATGTCTGAGACTTATTTTTTATGCACTTTTCTTTGGTATATTCTATGTCTTGTCTTGTACTTCTATTCTTTCCCTTCAGGGATTTTCCATTGGTTATTTTACTATAGACAATTTATCTCTCACCTTACCTTTCAAACTTTGCTTTTGTCTTTAGGATTTGCCAATTATTTGCTTTGAACGAAAATTCCAAAGGAAATGTTTCCTTCAAGATTTTTTCTTAAGGACTTTCTGAAAGAAAGAAATTTTTGGGCCTTTATAAATGACCCTTTAAAATCTTGCAAAGTAACTTTCCTGAAGGGTATATACCCTTTAGTTTTTTTTAAAATGTCCTTTGAAATCTTGAAGTGAATCTTCCTGAAGGGTAGATACCCATCTAGATTCTTGCTGAGTGACTTTCCTAAAAATGTACTTTGGTAACTTGAAGATGCCCTTTAGGATTTTGTCCAAGCAACCCTTAAAAATAATAAAATGTACACTTTCCCTTCAAAAGTCATTTGGGTTTTTTGTAAATGTACTTTCCAAAATGGCACATACCCTTTGGTTTTGTGAATGAACTTTCCTTTTGAAAAAAATCCCCTTGGAATTTTGAACTAGCCTTTCTTTCCAAAAAAATAAAAGTGTCTCTTTTTCCTTTATTAAGTGACCCTCCAAACTTTGTCTTTTGAAATTTCTCAAAGGGTACATACTCTTCAATATTGTGTAAAAGGTCCTCTTCAAAAAATTTGGAATGTACTTTGGACTTCTTGAATTTGTCCTTTGAAACTTCTATTTTGAGCCTTCATCAAGGGTACATACCCTTCAAGATTTTTGTAATGAACCTTCTCAAAGGGAACATACCCTTTAGGTTTCTTGAATTTTACCTTTTCCTTTCACTGAACTATCTATCCTTTGGAAAAAAATGAACCTTTAATTCTTTAAGACTTCTTACAAATTCCTTTTCTAGATTTATTTTCCCTCCAACAAAAAGTTCAAGGAAATTTTTCCCACTCTTAGCCCAATTTTTTTTGAGAAAGACAACACTTGGGAAAGAAAAAAATTGGTGTTAAGTCTAAAAAAATAAAATTGTACTCCTACTTCTGATCCCTTGCTTTCATCTATAAGTGAACCTACAGGCCTATAAGTCTAATATTAAGGATGGTTATAGCTATATAGACTGGCAGGTCTCTTTTCAAAACATAACCACACCCTCCATGTCTCATGTATAGAATCACTTCACCACCATACTATTTAAACATTTATGATTAAACCTTTCAAATTAGAACTTCATACAAAATAGATTGATATATATCCCTAAAAGGAACATATAGAGTTATCCTTTTGGTGATTGACTATAGGTGCATATGATGAGTAACCCTATATAAGGCCTTTTGAACATAAATATGCCTTTTTCCATGACACTGTTATCCACCTTATGAATTTATTCCTCCTATAGGCCTGTAGGTTAACTTTATAATAGTATGACATTTTGAGTAAGAGATATTCTTTTTGAACTTGTTTTAGGTGTCTTGCCCTTGTATGGATTGTAGCTTGTCAATGACCTCAAAGAAGGTTCAAAGGCAGATTTGATCTTAATTCTTATTCATGGTTATAAGCACTTGTCACTAAATATTGATAAATACCTATTTTATTTTAACATATCATCCTTGTGAACACACTTGATTGTGTAACATTGATGTAGGTCCTCATCATGACTATATTTAATACTTGATTACCTACATATCCCTTTGTTCATGCCTTTAGACTATAATTCACCAATTTGACTAGTTGGATAGGGGGTTTGATCATTATATGGAAAGTTTCAAATAGTATGGGTAGTAATATGGCATTAAAAATCAAAATTACCAACAATTTTGGTGGCTTTTAGGGTTTTGACCAGCTTGTTGGTCAAAGAACTTAGAAGCTTTGGTTATGACAAACTAGGAAATACACTAAAATTGGATAAGCTAGAGACCAAAACACAAAAGAGAAACTAACTCAACAACAACAACATGTGCACATGTGCACTTAGAGGAAAGGATAAAAACAATATTGAAATGATAAATAACTACTACTAAAAGCATGTGCTGAAAAACACTTAGATGAATGAAACTATGACTATGTACAAAGGAGTGATTCTCTTAATAAAACTATTTAAGAAAAATCCCATTCACAGGAATGGGAAGTTCTTCTCCACTCAATCTAGATAATTGAAAAGCATTTTCCTTCTTGAAATCAGTGATAATATAAGTTCCACTCTAAAGGCTATCAAATTTAGAGTGTTTACCTAGCTTAACACAGTCTTCATCCCATTTGTGAACTATTTCTCCTTGTTGAAATGTTTTTGATGAAGCTCTCTTATCAACTGTATTCTTGAATTATTACTAGTTTGACCACATGGTATGCATAACATAATCTCTTATCTCTTCTAATTCTCTCAATTCATTCATTCTTACATCTATTGCATCACTTTCTAGAAGCTCTAATTGGTGTACAAGCTCCAAAGCTGGAAGCTCCAATGAAATAGGTAACCTTGCTTCTCTTTCATAAACTAAGAGATAAGGTGATTAACCAATGGATTTATTAGGGGTGATCCTATCAGCATATAAATCGATCTTTAACTTTGAATGTTAATATCTCTAATTATCCTCCATTGTTATTTTGATGATCCAAATCATGTTCTTATTAGTAGATTCATCTAATCCATTACCCTATGGATAGTAATTAGATGAAGATGTCAAATAAATACCATGTTCAAGAGCCCATTCACATACCTTTGTAATAATTAATTCCAAATAATTATTTGATATGATAATAGAAGGCTCTCTAAAATGAGTGACTAGACTCTCATAGAACTCAAGCACAAAGTTCTCATTTACATCTTTTAAAGGCACTGCTTCCACCCACCTAGTAAAATAATTTGTAGCTATCAAAACCCACTTATGACTAGCATTGGATGGAGGATGAATCATGCCAATGAAGTCTAAACCGCATTGCATGAAAGGATACACAACTTGAATTAGATTTAGTGGGATAACAAATAATCTCTATTTTCTTATAAATAATGCACATTTTTAGCACTTAATAACCCATATATGTGCATATTTGAATAAATTAGGCAAAACATAACCATCTTTAATATATTTTTAGCTATGGTATTGGTTACAAAATGACCTCTAGAAGGACTATCATGAAATTACTTAAAAACCTTATCAAATTAACTAGTTTTAACACACCTTAGAAGCATACCTCCAATGTCTTTTTTGAAAAGTACTCCATCAATTAGAAAATATGGTATTGATTTCAGCCTGAAGTGTCTTCTTTTTTATGCATTCAAACCCCTTGGACATTCTCTAATTTGAATAAATCTAGTAATGTTCTATGTCCAGCTTGTAGGAGGTGTATTTTTAAATTCTTGCTAAGTGTCTTGAATTATCAAAATTGTCTCTTTTTCTTATTTTACATCTTTTGCAAGATGTTCACATAATCCTTTGCCTCAGAACATATTTGTAAATTTTACTTAAATTTCATATTCCATGCATTTTATGACCCATATAGCTCTTATTTTGCTCAAGTCTTTGTTGAGAATGAAGTCCTTCACACTTGGATGAACAACCATTAGTATAATCTTGTTATTTGAGACCAAATGTCTAAATTTTTTCAAACCTCTTATAAAATAAAGAACATTATTTTATAAAAAATAATATCTCTCTTCATAACCTTCTAAATATTTGATAAAGAAAGTAATGGGTTGTTCCAAAGCTTCATCATGTTGCTGCATAAGCATGGCTGAAATAGTACTAGAAGTAGAAACAACATACAGGAAGAAATCCTTACTAAAATATATATTGATCAAAGTAAGAGCTTGGTAAATTGATTATTTTATATCTTCAAAACCTCTGTTACCTTCTTTACTCCAAGTAAACTCTTGATGTTTCTTAAGCATTTGAGTAAGTGGTTTTACTAGCTCCACAAAACCAGGGATGAATCTTCTGATAAAGTTAATCTTACCCAAGAAGCTCTACAATCCTTTCTTATGCTTAGGAAATTATAGATCAAGTATTGGCTCTATTCTCTCTAGATCAATGGAAATACCATATTTGGACACCATATGTCCAAAAATTCTTCCTTCATGCACTAAAAAAATGCTTTTTTGGATTCAAAGAGACTCTAAATTCTCTACATCTATAAAAAAAAATTAAATTTTTAAGATTATCATTAGGATATTTTTAAAATAGTATAATGTCATCAAGATAAACTAAAACCATTTCACTCAAAAGACCATGAAAAGTAACATCCATTGCCCTTTGAAAGGTAACTCCAACGTTAGAGAGTCCAAAAGGCATTTTCTTGTAAGCAAAAGTACCCCATTTGATGGTAAAAGTAGTTTTATACCAATATTGGTCTTTCATAAATATATGATTGTATCTTTAATACCCATATAATAAATAAAACCTCTGTGAACCTAAAACTCTCTACAAGATTTGATCCATAGAAGGAAGTGGATAATGGTCTTTCAATGATACTCTATTCAAATCTCTAAAATATACACAAAGTCTTATATATCCATTATTTTTCCTTAATATAATAATATTTTCAACCCATTTTTAATGCTTAATAGCTAAAATAATACCTAATTCAATTAGCTTTGTAAGTTCTTTCCTCATGAGAATCTCAACCTTGGGGTTGATTGGCCTTTGGTTTTGTCTTACCAGTTTTGCATCTTGTTCTAATTCAATAGAATGCTATGCTAATATGGTATAAAAACCTTTCAAATCATGGTATTACAAAGAAAAAACATCCATAAACTCTTTAAAAAATGAAATAAAAGCTACTCTCTCAGAATCAATATTTACTTTACCCAACTTGAGTTGCTTACCTTCAGTTATGTTAATTCACTCATAATTCTCTTTCTTGGAAGAAATACTCACTTTTTATTTCCTTATCTGATCATATTTATTTAAAATTCCCTTTAAAGTCACCAAAACTTTATTATTTTTTTATTTTAATTTCACAACCTGATTTCCATATTGATCCTGCAATTTATCATGATTTCTTTACCAAAATTTTGCCTCAATATGTACAAAATATGCTATTTGTTTGTCAAAATCAAAAACTTTCCATATTACATAATTATTTAGGACTAAAGGCATAAATTAAAATTTTATTTGGGTCTAATTTTTATTTCAATTAATTTTATCTAGAATATCATACTGTGCACCTATGGCAACAAGTCTATCAACATGTTGGTTTGCTCCTCTAGGAATAGAGTAAACATCAAATGTAAGGAAATATTTCATGACATCATAAAATATATGTTTTTATGCCTTAAAAATATTTTTATTTTATAAACTTAATCCTCTAACTTTTTGGACTACGAATTAACTATCACCTTTTACATGCAAGAGCTTAATATCCCTCTTTCTAGCCCATTGAATACCATAAATAAGAGCTTCATATTTTGTAGTATTGGATGTACAAATGAATTTAAATATAAAAAAATAATAATAAATTTGATTTTGTGGTGAAACCAACATAACACCATACCAACTACCATTATTTATTCTTTATCCATCAAATAATAGATTCCAAACTCCTTGATTATGCAATGAGCTAGTGAGACTAGGCAATAAGTCACCTTCTTTGTGCATACAGTAAACTCCAAAACAAACATATTCAATATTTTTTTAGGGATCATGTCCATGATTATCAATAACATATTAATAAATAATAATATATATAATACCTTCAAGAGGATTAGAAGGCTCCTGATCAATGGTGTTATCATCTTCTTCTAAAATACTGCAATTCACATTTGACATATTTGGCATATATGGCTCAAGGTGAAATATGGAAATAGGCTCTGATCTAATAGTTAATTTGGTTCCATATATAGTTATAAAAACCATGTATGACCAACCTAAATAAAGGTAACCTCCTATTTTGTTAGTGAAATCTTTGGATAGGCATAGTACAAAATATAGAGGAAGATCAACAACATCCTGTAAAATGGTGAAATTTAGACAAATAGCAAGTATAATTTTTAGATCTTTAAATACACCTAAAATATTGGTAGGAAAACCATATAATTTAAATAAAATTTTCTCATTGGGTTCATAATACAAACCTAACTTATTAGCTATTGATTTGGGCATGACAAAAGTATTAGCCCCACTATCAATCATACAGTTATGAACTAGACAATCTATAATGATAATAAAAAGGTAAAATAAAGGAGGTTTAGTCACCCTAAGATATTGAGACTCAATATATCAATTATAATTAGTTAGGATATCATTTTATCTTTATTTTTTAGGTTGTTTCTCAAATATAGTGATCTTTGAAATCTCTTCTTACAAGTACTCTTTTTGTCCTAGGATTAGTAGAGTATCCCACATTGAAATTGATATTGTAGTCTTCTTCATATGATCCACAATACTAAGTGGATAAGAGGAAAAATTTGAATATAATTTAGGATCAAAATAAGCTCCCAAATTTTGAGTAAATTGAAGAATATAAGGCCCTTTCACATTCTTATCTTTTGGATCTTGAACTTGCTAATTTGAACTCTTCTGAGGTAGTTCATGTTTAGTTGTCTTTTATTGTGTCTGAGAAGAAGAAGGAGCTACCATTTTAGGACCTAAACCTTATTCAATTGTTCTTTTCTTGTATTTAGTATAGGTTTTAATTGAAATATCAACATTAGGTAAGTATTGACTTTGATTTATAGCTAAGTGCTCAAAAGAATTCTCACCTTCCCAGAAATTGACAAATGTAGTTTTAGTAGGCACCTTACCACTACCTTCTCCTTGTTGATTTAGAACTTATAATTTAGTGAAATAATGAATGTATCCATAGGTTAGAGAGGATTCCTTATTCTAATAAGTTAGTTAGTTTTCAAATGAAGGAAGAACTGAACTTTATTGCATGAAAGATTGATGAGAACTCTCACTAGTTGGGGCCATTGCCATATTGTTTGATTGATCCCATTGATTGTTCTATTATCCTTATTGAGAATAATTGATCTAAGTTGGCACTATCACTCTTTAATTTCTTGGAGAATCAGGATTATATTTCCTTTATTGGAGATTTAGGATTATATTTCCTTTATTGAGAATTATTCCCTTGACCTTGCTAATTAGATTTATAGGATGGCCTATTAGGCTGATAATTTCGATTAGTATTTTGATAAGTCCTATATGGTGGAGCTTGTTGCCTCTCAATTTAAACCAAATTATTAGTTTGGGCCTTTATAAGACTCTCTATCTTCCCTAATTTTTTAGTTTTATCACCTTTTATTTGATGTAACTTTGATGACTCTAGAATTGGAGTAATGGTTGGAGCAGGATGATAGATCTTTAGAAAAGAAAGCATTGGAGGCCTTGGAGATAACTTTTCTACTTGTATAAGGAAATTTTTATCCTTGATTAATACTTTAAAATCTTCATTTAAATTATTAGCTCCCATCGATTCGATCATTATGGCCACATCTAAATTAAGAGCTTTTAGATAATATAGAAAAGCATAGTTGGGTGTAAGATTGATCACTGTTGGAATTCTATCCCAAGTCTTCTAGAATCAGTAGTTGAAATTCACCATGAATTCATGGTTGAATCTCTTAATTGTTGTAAGATTCTCCAAAATTGAAAGATGATCACTTTTATCTTCAAAATTTTTTAACAAAATTTCTCCAAATTCATCCTAGTTGTTGATTGATGTAGGAGTCAAACCTTTGTACCACTAAAGTGCCTTCCCTTTGAAATAAGTTGACAACAACCTCATTATTACATTTTCCTATGTCACATTATGCACTCAACAAAGATGAGAAATATATAAAATATGATCTATAGGAGTTTTTTGATTTTCTCCTATAAAACATGGAAGAGCCTTCATAACTAAAAATGGAATATCATCCCATTGAGTGATATTTAGAGGAATACCACCATTGAATGCAATAAAATCCTATCTTTTGAGAATAACCATCTGAGGAATAGGATTTATAAAAATATTTGGATAAAAAATATTGGATTGAATAGGAGGATTTTGTGTAATATCAGGGATAATAGAGGGTGTAGGATTTGGATTTGATTGAGAAGGTCTCCTTTTCTTTGGCTGATAAGACAACTTTGAGAAATCTATTTCTTTCCCTTTTACAGATGATCTTGTGACAACTCTTGGTGGTATAAAAAATATAAATAACTGAAAATGAAAAGATGGAAATGAATATAATACTCAAATACATATATACAAATTTAAAAAAGTGAATAAATGGTTCCATCGAGCATGCCAAAAAACTGTTATCACTCTGGAGTGCACCCTACTTAAAGATGTGCAAAGAACACCCTCAATCTAGCTGATACAATTATAAATTATTAGAGTGTGGGTGAATCTATGATGAGAATAACCTCTAGAGAGGGTTGGTTCCCTTTAGATATATCAATTATATCTAAATTATTATGATTTTTGGGGTGAAAAGGGAAAGAGGAAACTTAAAATAAATTATAATTAAAAGGGGCTAATACACATGAATTGTTTAAATCCTTTGATGTTACTAAAATCAATGCACAAATATAATCAAATGAAATTTATATTTCTATCCTTAAGCAAAAATGTTTTAGATGAAGGATTGAGAACCTCTTCAAATCACCTACAAAAGAGTGAGATAGAGAAAGATAGGTGAGGAAGGGACCTAAAAAAGGAGAAAAATCTCACTTATACACTGATGTACAATCAAATACACACTATTCTTCTCTCCAAACTCAGATTTAGAACAAAAATTCCTTTAATGATCATTGGTCCAGCTTACAATTTCATTCTTATAACTTCAAAGATTCTTCTAAATGGCTTGATTAAGCCACTAAATAATCTTTCCAAAATCTAAAATAGCCTTAAGTGAAGTTATAAAAATGGAAAGGGTTATTCTTGGTTAACTAACTAAAGACATAACACCTTTTAAAATATTTAGAATATTCAATAAAAAAATTTCCTTTTACAAAATTTGCATGCCTTTTGAAACTTTGGCATAGAAGTATGAGAGTGGGGCCAAGTTTGAAAGGTTAATTTTTAAAATAAATAATACACTCTCAAAAAATATTAAAACATGATGAATCCAAGGTTGGCATAGAAGTATGGACAGTGGGACCATTTAAAGTCAAACTTCTCCTTTACATGGAAAACTATGTGAAATCTCTAAATAAAGAACTCCATTTGATTTGTTTGAAAGCTGAGTTGGAAGAATATATTATTCTACTTTGCATGGAAAACAAGTAATATGTGTAACAAGATTGTCTATTCAACTCCAACTCAAGATCAATTAACCTCTAATGGTCTCTACTTTTATGAAAATCTATACCACATCTTTGATGGAGAACTCTGCTTGAACTGCCTAAACATTGAATCTTTAAATTTCATGAAAACAAAGGAGAAGTGTGATTTCATCAAATAGTCAACTAAAGCTTTGAAATACACTATAAATAGCCCTTTCTTACATAGACAAGGATCTTGATGAGTGGGAGATATATTCAAATTGAATCCCTTACTATTTCTCAGCCTTCTACTCTCAATTTCTTATTTTTGTACATGCATTTCTTTGGCACTTATCTATTTATGGATTTTGGCTATGCATTTGTATATTTCTCTCAAACTTTTGTCTCTCATAAAAAATGTCTGAGACTTATTTTTTAAGCACTTTTCTTTGGTATATTCTATGTCTTGTCTTGTACTTCTATTCTTTCCCTTTGGGTCTTTTCCCTTGGTTATTTTCCCATGGACAAATTGTCCATGGGAATCATCTCTCAACTTACCTTTTGGACTTTTTTTTTGTCTTCAAGACTTTCCAATTTGTTTCTTCAAACAAAAATTCTGAAGGAAATGTTTCCTTCAATATTTTGTCTTACGGACTTTCTAAAAGAAAGAGCTTTTCAAGCCTTTAGATGTGACCCTTTAGAATCTTGGAAAGTAACTTTCCTGAAGGGTACATACCCTTCAAGTATCTTGTAAATGTCCTTTTAAATCTTGAAGTGAACCTTCTCAAAGGGCATATACCTTTTGAGATTCTTTCCAAGTAAATTTTCCAAAAATGCCCTTCAACAACTTGAAGATACCCTTTAGGCTTTTGTCTAAGTGACCCTTTAGAAGCATAAAAGGTACACTTACCCTTGAAAAGTCCTTTGGGTTTTCTATAAATGTAATTTCCTAAAGGTCACATACCCTTTGGGGTTTTGTGAATGAACTTTCCTTTTGAAAAAAATCCCCTTGGAATTTTGAACTGGCCTTTCTTTCCAAAAAACATAAAAGTGTCCTTTTGGACTTTTTTAAGTGGCCCTCTAAACTTTCCTGAAGGGTGCATACCCTTCAGGATTTTGTATAAGGTCCTCTTTAAAAAATTTGGAAAGTCCTTCATATTTCGTGAATTTTTCCTTTGAAACTTCTATTTTGAGCCTTCCTAAAGGGTACATACCCTTTGGGATTTTTGTAATGAACCTTCCCGAAGGGCACATACCCTTTGGGTTTCTTGAACTACACCTTTTCCTTTTTTTGAACTATCTATCCTTTGGAAAAAAATAAATGAACCTTTAATTATTTTAGACTTATTTCAAAGTCCTTTTCTAGATTTCTTTTACATTGGACAAAAAGTCTGAGGAAATTATTCCCACTCTTAGCCCAAAAAAAATTCTAAAAAAGATAACACTTAGGAAAGAAAACACTTGGTGTAAAGTCCAAAAAAATAAACCTATACTCTTGCTTCTTATCCCTTGCTCTCATTTGTAAGTGAACCTACAAGCCTATAAGTCTAATATTAAAGATGGTTGTAGCTATATAGACTAGTAGGTATTGTTTTAAAACATAACCAAACCCTCCATGTCTCTTGTATAGAATCACTTCACCACCCATAATATTTAACCATTTGTGATTAAACCTTTCAAACTAGAAATCCATACAAAAAAGATTGATATATAGCCCTAAAAGGGACCTCTAGAGTTATCTTTTTGGTGACTGACTGTAGGTGCATATTATGAGTAACCCATATAAGGCCTTTTTAACATGAATATACCTTTTCCCATGACACTCCTATCCACCTTAAAAATTTATTCCTCCTATAGGCCTATAGGTTAACTTTATAACTGTATATGAAATTTTGAGTAGGAGATATGATTTTTGAACTTTCTATAGTTGTCTTGCCCTTGTACGGAATATAGCTTATCAATGACCTCAAAGAATGTTCAAAGGTAGATTTGATCTTCATTCTTCTTCATGGTTATAAGCACTTGTCACTAAATCTTGATAAAGACCTTTCTTATTTCAACATATCATCCTTTTAAACACACTTGATTGTGTAGCATTACTATAGGTCCTCATCATGACTGTATTTGATACATGACTACCTGTATATCCCTTTGTTTATGCCATTAGATAACAATTCACTAGTTTGACCAGCTGTATAGGGCATTTGACCATTCTAGGGAAAGTTTTGAATAGTAGGGGTAGTAATTTGTCCTTGATAGGCTAAATTACTAACAATACCATAACAATATCTTACAAAGGACCTTGGCCAAGGGAAAATTAAGGCTTGATGGGTTCATCTTCAAAGGTAAGTATTCCTAACTTTATTTCTCCTTTGTAAGAGTAGATAGATAGTGCATTTATATTCTTATCCCATATATTAAAATTCCATAGACATTGATGTGAGTATATGTCTTCTAATACATGTTTAGTTTAGTTGTTTGTTTTATTACTTCTAACCCCCACTTTGTGCCATAAGATTTGGTGTACACTAGATTATATTTTGCTTTCTTGCTATTAGAATAGAGTGAATGTTTTAAACCTTAGGACTCCAGTAGGGTTATTGTATGATTGTGCTAAGATATAAGCTTTGGAACCCTTCTTAGCATGATATGTTGTGATAAATGATACAATTGATCCCCTAATCAAGTGTATCATATCTCCATATTGGTCATGCTCCCACTTAAAAAGTGTATCTCAATCAAAAGTGTAGGTATGATCTATCTTATCTGATCTAAAATTAGTTCACATATATGATGCATTTTTAATTACATATAAAAAACAATTTGATACAAGCTGGTAAACTTTCTCCAAGGCCTCCATTGCCTATATTCCTATAATTCGAGTCTATTCCAACCCCTCAAGATCCTCAAATTCCATTGTTAGCTCATATTCCATATCCTCAAGCCCAAGTTACGGTCCTTTTTAGTCAAGCTAGTGAGTTTGGAGAGTTGAAAAGTTTATTACAATCTCTTGGGAATGAAATAGTATAACTCAAGAGGTAGAAATATCAGGAAAATAGAACTTATTTATAATAAAATTAGACCACCTATCATCCCTTTAGAGATCAAATGCCTCCTTATCAAGGGTTTAGAGAGAATAGACCACCCTACCAAGCTCAAATAGCCATGACTCAAGATAAACCATATAAAAATCTTGATCCTAAAACACCTTCCACTTAAAAGGCTATTATTCCCACACCACCTCAAAATAATTTTATGTAAGACTCAAATTGGTATCCCTCTAATCTTAATGATGCTCAAAACCAAGCCTCGGTGCCATAAAACATTACTATGCCATAAATGACATACAAATATTTTTATCTTAAAGGACTTTAGTACCAAAAAACAAGTTTGTCACCACAAGGAGAGGTTAAATTTTTTTTAAGGAATCTTGATATCACCAATGTTAATTAGCAAATGGATGGTCATATTGCATTTAATCAAGGTGGTGAGAGTAGAACTTTAAGTATCCAAATTGTAGTTGTAACTAGAGATTAAAGAAGAGCCATTGAGGAGGCTAAAAATTTGTCAAATGCTTCAAATAATCATAATGTTATTTAAAAGAGTACCAAATATCAAATTTCTAACCCTTCAACATAGAAAAATTAGAATACAGAGGTTGGAAAAGTTCATCAAGTACCTCTAGTTCATGAGCAACCAGTGGTTCAAAAAGTGTAGTTAAAGGTTAGTGGAGATAAATTAAATATATTGGATTAGATGAATAATTATAATATTATAATTAGTATGTGGGATTCCCTCTCTATTCTAATACAAAAACATATTCTCATTCAAGAGATTTTAGCTCTTAAATTATCTCCAAAACTGATTGAGAAAGAAGGTTTTATCTTAACTAATTCAGACTAGCTAATGAAGAAATAAGTACATTGAGAACATAATATGGTAAAGGTGGACAAAACTAAGGTAAAATCAGACAAAAATCCTCCTTTCTATCTCTCTTTGATAGTGGGTGATACTTTAGTTCATATCTACATGGTCAATAGTGGAGCCATTAGTATTGTTGTGTCTAAGCAAATTGTAGATAATTTTGGTCTTGTTTATGAGCCAAATACTAAGGGAGTATTGCAAATAGATGGGCCACAAAAAAATATAGTATTCATCATCAGATATTTGAATTTTAAACTACATGTTTATCCTAATGTTACTATTTAGTAGAATGTAGTTATGGTAGACTTGCCTCCCTACTTTACTATGTGCCTTTCAAGGGACTTGTCCTTAACAATTAGGAGATATTTATCATATTATTAGACATATTTTATGTTTATAACCAAGTATGATAAAAATTTAAAAATTCATTCTAAGCATATTTCATGTTTCCATTTGGAACCATATATGCCAAGTGTTGTGAACATTAACTGTGTCATCTAGATGAGGTGTTATAAACTAGTGGAGTAGAAAATAAATCACCTTTAGATGGATTTAAATATTTGTTCCTTGATGAGTGGGCCTCTAAATTTCATGTGCATGATCCTTAAAATTTTAATTGAGGAAGAAGGATTTGGTGTTTATTGCCTTCATGAGAATGATGCACTAATTCCAACCATGGTGAAGGATGATGAATCTAGTGAAGGTCTATTGCAATTATACTTTGATGGATCAAGTAATAAGCATGGTAATATGGATATAATTATGTTTATTTCTATATCAAATGAAAGGTGTTTCACTTCTATTAAGTTTTAGTTTGGTTGTTCAAATAATGTTGCAAAGTATGAGGCACTAATTCATGGTTTACAGTGGGCTAGGAAGATGAAAGTCAATACCTTATAATTTTTTGGTGATAATGAACTTATAGTTCACCAAGTAAGAGGTATTAATGTATGATTTTTTTTTTAATTATATCTTATAAGCATAGGGTTTGGGACTTAATTGATGATTTTCAAGCTTTCAACATTTAGGCAATTCCAAGAGATGAGAACATGAATGTAGATAGGTTCACTACCATTGGGGCATAATTTAGTATCCCATATGATATAAAAAGTTAAAAAATTTATTCACACTTTAAGGTGATTATAATTTCTTCTATTCCAGATAACCATGAGAATTGGTAAGTGTTTGAAAATAACAATCAAATTATTAGGTTCTTAGAAGAAGATGAGTTTTACTCAAGAAATAAATCAAAGTACTTGCAGTAGTATGGTGATCAGATTGTGAAATTGAAAAAAATAATTTACCTAAGGGATTGGTAAAACTTAACATTTTTAGTGGTGATGATGAGTGAAGGAAAGAAAATTCATCATTGTTAACAAAGGAGGAACACTATGCCAATGTGGAGATTGTAGTTGGTAAGAAATTGAAGTTGGGTAAGGTATGCACTCCTTCATACAAGGAAAATTTTATTGAATTATGTAAAAGTTTTTTTATTGTGTTTTTATGACAATATAGTGATCTCAAGGGAATTTACCCAAGTTTATCTCAACACACCATTGAGTTAGAGGCTGAAATTAAACTAGTGAGACAAAGACAAAGGCCTATCAATCTAAAGATTGAGCCTTTGATGAGAGTTGATATTCATAAGTTCATAGATTAATTTATTATATTTCCAATAAATTACTCAAATTGGGTGGAAAACCTTGTTCTACTATAAAATAAATATGGTGGGATTAGCTATGGGTTTAGGATTTGAACAAGGCTTCCCTTAAAGATCACTATCTATTACCATATATGGAAAAAAAAATTACAGCTAGTTGTAGGTTCAGAGAGGTTTTATTTTTTGCATGGATATAGTGGTTATAATAATATATTTTTCAAGGAAGAGGACCAATTCAAGACATAATTAAATACAAATTTGGGGATATTTTCATATAGAAAGATGCCCTTTAGTTTATCCAATACCAGAGTAAATTTTAAGAGAGCCGTATATATGGAATTTCAAGGCCTTATAAATAAGTTTTTACTTGTTTATTTGGATGACATAATCATTTTTTCAAAGAGTGAAAATTAGCACATGGTTCACATTAAGCAAGTATTCGAAAGGTGTAGGCAATTTGGGGTATCTCTAAATCCCCAAAAATGTGTCTTCTCGATTCATGAAGGTAATCTTCTTGGGCATGTGGTTTCAAAATATGGTTTGAGTATAGATTCTAAAATAATATATTAAATTATTTTACTTTAATTTCCTAAGCACAAAAAGTGTTTACAAATAATTTTAAGGAAAATCAATTTTATAAGAAGACACATTTCAAATTTTATCACTTTAGCTAAGCCACTTATAACCATGATAAAGAAGATTCATATTTTTATCTAGCCTAAATAAGGAGTGAATATTTTTGAGGAGATTAATAAGGTCATAGCTAGTGATATTACACTTGTAAATCCATATTTCATGAAAAATTTCATTTTGTACATGCATACTAACATGGACACCATTTCAAGCATTCTTATGCAAAAAAATCATGAGGCTTTAGAACAACCAATAGACTTTTTCAGGGAAGGCTTGGAAGAGTATGAAATAAGGTAATATTTTGTTTAAAAACATGTACTTTTAATTATAAGGTCTCTCAAGAAGTTTTTATACTTATTTTCTAATAATAAGATACACCTAATGGTTGCCCATCCAAGCATCAAAGAGTTTCTTTTGAACAAAGATATAAATGAGAAGAGAGTTGGTTGAATAATTAAGTTAATGAAGTATGATGTGGAAATCAAGATCAAAAAGCTTATTATAGGAAAAGGACTTTGTGAGAATCTATCCCAAGACTTGCAAGAATCAAATGAGGTGGTTTTGGTGTCAAATGATGAAGAGGTTCTAGGTAATCATACCTCACCTTCCATCTAGTTTCATGATTTGGTAATATATCTCCTATATGGTATTTATCCTTATCATCTAAATTATTCAAAAATAATGTATTTTATATTGAAATAAATTCTATTTATTCTTATTTATGGTGTTATTTTCAAGAAATATATCAATGTCATGTTGCTAAGATGTATAGATCTAAACCAAACACAAATATTGATTGAAGAGTTCCATGATGCACATGGTGGAGGAAATTTTTCCATAAGCAATGTAATCCTTAAGATCATGAGAGGTGGGTATTATTGTCCAAGAATATTTGGAGATTATCATGGATGGGCTAGGAAGTGTAAATAGTGTGCTATGTTTGTAGACAAAGTGAAACTTGCAGCCTTACCTCTCCAACTAATTATAGTGGACCAAACTTTTGTCTAATGGGGATTGGAATTTATTAGTCTTATTAATCCTCCTTTAATTTTAGGACATAAATGGATACTAACTATTATAGATTACTTCACATGATGGATACAAGTAGTAGCATTAAAAGAAGTAAATGATTCCAATGTTCTAGATTATTATGAAGGTTTGCTTACTAGATCTGGAGTTCTTTCAACCATTATTTCTAACAACACTATGGAGACTAGGATAAACTAATGGGCTATTCAACATGGAATTTATCTCAACACTTCATCAAATTACTATTTTCAAGGAAATGGCCTTGATAAGTCCAAAAATAAGAACTTGTTAAAGATCATAAGAAAGACTATTGAAGATAATCAGAGGTCATGGCATCTCAAGTTAAATTCAACTCTATGGGTTGATAGGATCACCTATAAAAGATAAATAAATACCTCTCCATACAAGTTGGTATATGGTATCAAATCAAGGTTACCCACTTCTCTTGAGTTTCCTACTTTAGAACTAATGAATCAACTTGAGTTGTTGGAGAATGAACTAATGGAGATTAGGTATATGGAGCTTATTGAGCTGGAAAAGGTTAGAAATCAGTCCATGCTAGCTATGGAAATTCACCAAGAACAAGTAAATAGAATGTTTGACAAAGGAGCTTCATCATGAAGTTTCAAAGAAAAAATTTGGTACTCAAGTGGGATGAGGATAGAGGTAAACCAAGAAGGCATAGAAATTTTGACTCCCTTTGGAGTGTCCCATAAATAATCTCTAGATACAAATCCCATCATACCTTCCAACTTGTAAAGATGGATGGTGAGGAGCTTCCAATCCCAATTAATGAGATACATCTAAAATATTGATATTGAAGAGATAAGTTCCTTGTATATAGTTATTTTATTTGTTTTCCTCCAAGTGTTGTCATAGCATATTAGTTTGTTTATGTTTTATCCCAAATAAGTGCTTTATTTACACATTTTCTTTGATTAGTTATTTTTCCTATTTTGTGTGTTTCCTTCCTTATTTTGGAGGAAGGATTTGTCTTATTTCAAGTCAAGAGATGTAATTGTAGTCATGGATTAGACTTTTAATTGTTTGTGATTTTTTAAAATTCATGTATATGGTCTAGTTATCAAGCATATCAGGCATGCTTCCTAGTTGAGTCACCAAAATGTTAACAATTTTGACCTTACAGGTCAAATTATCACCCCTACCCTTCAAAAATTTACTTATCATGCTATTTTATCTTGTGAGCTAGTAGGTTGGTCTTGAAAATTCCTTAAAGTGATCATTAAAAGCCATGATTAATAGGTCTTAAGGTTGTTTAGGTGAATTAAGGTCTTGTCCTTCATTTGTCTTATGTTTGTCTAGTCATTTTTAGGCCTTTTTGAGCCATTTTAAGTGGTGAGAAGAGTATAAAGTGCTCTAATTAGTTTCATAGCATGTGTCAAAATCAATATATCCCTAACATATGGATAATCAAGTTGATCATATTCTAGACTAACTTATGACTCATTTCTATGCAAATATGACCATTTTGTACCATTTAAAGAATGTTTTGATGGTATATGATCATAAAGAAGATTTATTACATATTTATTTACCCCATTAGACATGTTAAAGACTCAATAAAACATTTAATAACATTTCAGTTAGATATCCTTGGTGAAAATAGCCTTTTTTAGTGCAAAAACAAGCCTTTTTTAGGCATTCATTTTGGTTTTTAGAGGATTTTTGTGAGAAAAGCATCATGGAGGATTCATTGGGTCCCCATAAGACCATATTAGTGGTTTTTAGGAATTCTTAGGTGAATTTTTTTTCAAAAACCAACTTTGCTCCAATATTGACCTTCATGGCATGCCTAGAAGGGTAATTTTCAAATGCTTGGTACGAGAATAAGAGAGATTTAGAATCTAACAATTTGGCAATTTTTAGGGGTATGATTAATATTAGAATTAGTTTCATTGGTTCATGTATTAGTGGCCTCATATTTATGAACAATCATGAAGAGTGATAGTGGGTCACTATAGCCTATGCATTCGAGAGGGGTCTATTCTTGGACGTATTTTTCAAGATCTATAAATAATAGAGAAGAATGGTTTTTAGGGATGATTTTCAGGGTCATTAGGCTCCTTTTAATCTTGGTATCATTTGATAACTCCTCTCATGAATATATTTATAGAATAAACCCATGTTACTTTCCATATCTTTTTGAATGGTCTATTGGATTAATTTTGAAGAAAATTATGAGTTATTCAGTAGATGTTTCCATCTTCAAGGGTTATAAATGGATGATATAAGTCATTACACACATTTTTTATGTAATTAATAGTTCATAAATTTTAATTTAGAGTGTGTCTCCTTTGAGATTGTTCAAGCTAAATGTATCTCTTCAATAAGGTACAAATCTATTTCTTGAGATTATTTTAAATGATTCATGAGTTCAAGGAGATGGAAAAATTACATTAATATAAATATATTAACATGATAGTCTAATTACTAATCTTATAAATTATATTTCAATCAAGTGGCCTTGATTTTGGAGAAGATTACTATTGTTTGTTCATAGGCAGAGCTTTGAGACAAAAGTGGAAGTACCTTGGAGAGATTTGAATTAGGGTAGAGGGCTTCCCTTTGGTTTAGAGGTATGAACAAGGTATTCATATCAGTGATTGTTGTACTAATGTATTATAATGTTGACTTTCCATTGATGTCAAGATTGGTCATCATTCATAGTGTATGAATGAAGGTGATCAAATTGATAGTTTGGAGTGTACAAGGAAAGTTTGTAGGTTATAAAGATAATAAAGATGGTTTTGAAGCTCATAAATGTCTTAGTAAAGTTCCAATCCTCCTAGTGTCACTTTGGAGAGAGAAATATGACTAGCACAAGCCTAGAGTAACTAGACTATCATGCAAGAATGAACATGTCAATTTGGTTATGTACTTAATAAGTATACTTGGGAAGTCAACCAAAGTCAAAGGATCACATGAAGATGATGTATTTTATGCCATGAATATCTCATGCAAGTTTGGTGTCTTGGTGTGTCTCTTGTCTTAGATTATAGACCTTTTAAGTTGATTTAATAGTGTGGGATGTTCTAGGGGATGTCAAATTAAAGATACATGAAATAGTTGTTTAGATTCAAAAAATATAACCATTGGAGGGAAATTTGAAATGATTGTGTATACAAAATAGATGACCCAAGAGGATTGTTTGGTTTGTAGGAGTCATTTTAGGTGTCAAATCAACTTGGTGAAAAAATAAAAGTTATAGTACACCTTATAAAAGTCATCCCTAAAGTGGTTTGGTGCTTTAGAAGACCATTCAAGTGTAATAAATGCATGTCAAAGTCAACATTTATAGTCTGTGTTTCTTCTTAGTAAACTTGGGTAGACTAAAATGGATTAAGAACATGTCTAAAGTGTTCTAACTTGTGTTCTGAGTGTTGAATCATGTTGGGAGCTCATTATAACTCTATTCCATGAATTGAATGTGATCTAACAGCATGTTTTTGTGCTAGAAATTACATTAAAAGTTAATTGAGTTTGAAAGTCCTAATAAAAAGAACAAGAATCTCTCACAGACCTAAAAGGCATTGAAAAGGTGTTTGAGTATAATCAGTCTCTCTTTTTTTAAAGTTAAAGGTCTATTTTGAGATTTTAAGTTATTTTGATAGTTTAAGGTTTCATGTTTGGACCCCTTATTTTGTGTTTAGCCTTCAATAACCACATGTTATTTTGAGAATGGGTCTGAGGTTCCCCAACATGCAAATTATTAGTCTTATAAGGGAGTCTTATCCATCTCTTCAGGTCATGTCCATACCATTTCCTTTCACACTATCCTCACTACCTTTATAATATTCATTCCCCTATTTCCTTGTTCACATTCCTTTATCCCTCTATCCTCATCTCTCTCTACCCATCCATCCTCCTTTCTAGGTATAGGTTATGCCTATAAAACCCCATACTCCCTTAGACCTTTAAAAGGAGTGAAACCATGAAGTGTTGAGACCTTTTGGTCATGGACTTAATCAAGAGGGAAACAAGCACTCTTAGCCAACCATGATCTCCTAAAACCATTCATATGGCTTACTATAGTAGAGTATAAAAGGAACATGAATGATTAGGGCCATTCAATAATAATCAAAGAGAGGGAGATTTGAATGGGGTTTTAATCAAAGAACTAATAATATATGATCATCATAGAAGTCCAAAACAATGTTCCTCTCAAATGTCATGTGTTGGCCATCCCAATCCATACACAAGGCAACACCCTATAGATGATTGGGTACTGACCAAACAATAAAGACCATGGCCCTATGTTTAGATGAATAGTGAAATATAATTCCAAGTAGGTAATAATATTTTCAAGGTGAAATAATCAAATATCCACCTCAAGACCAGCTTTAATAGATGTTGTAATAATAAAGCATCACCTACAACCAACCTCATTGGCTTAAGTTGAAAAATGAAAGAAGGTTAGAAAAGTTTTGCTTCATGAGTTTAATAGGTGTCCCTTGAAGAGTTAAAAGTGTTAATAGTTACTAAATAGGTGAAAAACCTAAAATTATGAGACTACGCCCCTATAAAGAGGCCTAAACAAACATGGAATCCACCTATAGTATCCCAATGAATAACTACAGTAGGTCTATTTATACCAAAGCCACACTTTGTTTATAATAGAAGGGTAAAGTTCATACAAGGTGTTTGAGTTACATTTTGAATGAGAATATATAGAGAGTGATAGTCATCACTATGGAAGAAAAATAGCATCTACTCAAATTGGAAGCACATAGTCAACATAAGAGAATGTCCATTTACAACCAAGTTGTTAAAACTAGGAGGCTAAGTTGTAAGGATGAAAGGTGACTATTAAAGTAATGAAAGGAGGGTTTAGAATTATAGAGAACTCTTAAAAGTTGTGGTTTCTATTAAATACACCCAAAACACTCACATCAAAGAGGAATGACTAAATCACCACTCAGTTGACAATTTAAGAATGCATCTATAGCCACCTTAGCATTTTGATGAGGTTGCATAACAAGTAGAAGATCACCAATGTATTAATAGGGTTTCAAAGGATGAATAAGGGTTTCTTAATATTTTATGGCCTTAAAAACATGGCCACACCTATATTAGCTAAGAATGCATACCTACAAGTTCCTTTAGGCCCAAGAAAGATAAGCTACAAGTTTTAAAGAAGGGAAGAATGGTTAGTGGTTATAGTTGGTACATTGGCATAAGTTTTTAACATTGTGTGATTAGGTTACACTAATGAAATATGACCAAAGGAATCTAAAATAACCCATAAATTAGATGAATAATGCTTATAATGTTATATATATCCTTTTTGACTCTCAAAACAAATGACTACAAATAGATTGTGTGATAATGCTTCAAGTTGATAATGATGAAGATGGAATGATATGACATAATGCAATAAGTCCAGATTGATTGAGAAAGGAGATTATAGGGTATTAGGGATGAATTATAGAAAATAAATCAAGTCTAAAAACGTGGTATATACCTATAAAGGTCACTTTCTAAGCAATGTAAAACATTCATTTTGATTTTCAAATAGATTATGTTAGAGAAAAGGTCATGCCTTATGGATTTTAGAAAGTTTGGATGATCAAATGAATGATAAAGGGCATTGGAGACTTCAAGTAGATGATGAGGCTAGTGTTAAAATGTTTGATGCACTACTGTTCATGATCCAAAACTCAAGGGTTTTGGTTTAAAGATATTTTAAGAACACAAAAATAACACAATTATCATAATAATTCTATCTCTGAGAAGAGATGTCTTATTGCTCACAAGATTGCATATAAAAACATATGTTTATCTCTAAGAAGAGATGTTTGATCCCCCTCTCAGAATACATATTTTGAAGGTAGGATTAGGATGTGGAATGTCACCAATCTTGAGGGATATGAAGTGGTTCAACTTACATGATTTACAACAACATAAAATTTGAGAAATTACTATTTTTAGAAACTTTCTATTTTTAGACAACACTATTAAAATTGAAATTTTAAGAACTTATGTTGGGTTTTTAGGGGTAAAATAACACCAATGATATCTCCCTACCATCTCATCACATTCTCCTCATTATTATCTTTCCAACAATTTGAATCGAGAGTTAAACAGAGCTATGGTTCAAAAGTTATGGCTCCTAGAAGTTCTACCACCAATTGGGGTAGAACTGTCTCCTGAATTGTCACCTCAAGTGTTGCATGGATCATTCCTCCCTCTTTGAGAAGAAATGGTACCCATTAAATCCATATTATTTATCAAGTGTTGTAGTTGTGTCTTTATTTGATTCTCTATGAGCCACTCACCTTGGTGGCTAAGCTTTCCCCTTTTGACCACCCAATAAAGTGGAATAGAGCACCCTCTTGTTGTCTTCATCTAGGTGTCCACAATCTAATCCTCCTCCACTAGAGAAAAAATCTATAGATAAATCTCATAAATGTCTAGTTGTTTTCATATGACTGAAGTGTCCAATAGAGGTGGATGATATGGTTTGAGGAGCTCCACATTGAATATTGGATGGAGACCAAGGTAGGCTAGCAAGTTCAACTCAAAAGCTTTTTCTCCAACTATTTTGATGATGGTGTATGGACCATATCCCAAAGGATAAATTTTTTTGTGTGGGATTATGAGTCATTCCTTTTAAATCTAAAACCAAACCTTGTCATCTATAATGAAATAGTGTGCAACCCTATGTTTGTGATGGCATTGCTTATACTCTTGATTCATCTTCTCCAAGACGTCATGAACCTACTGTTCGGTGTGTTGATTTATTCAATGAACCTTTTTTCTTTTTCTACTTTAGATCTCTCATGAGGTGTGTATTATATGGTGGATAATGGAATGTCTACATAAATTGGTGTCATGGGTTGGAAATTGAAGAATACTTGGAATGGACTATGCTTGGTAAAGTTGTGCAAGGCTCGATTATGCCCATGTTGTATAAAAAGAAGCCCCTCATCCCATGTGCATGTATGTTTGGAGTGATACATCTAAATCAAGTGGAAAATTAGGTGGTTCACCACTTTTATTTAAACATCAGTCTATGGATGAAAGAGCATGGAAGTTATCAACTTGGTATCCATTATCTTCCATAAAGTGGACCGGAAGATAACCAAGAACCTACTATCTCTATCTGAAATAATGAACTTGGGAAGACCAAAATGGAGCCATACATGAATAAAATATATTTGAGTAGTTTCCTCAATAGATATATTTTTATTACAAGAAATCATGGTATCCATATTTCAAAAATGATCAACTACAACAAGAGCACAGTCCTGGCTATGTTTTGAAATGGGCAAACCTGAGAGAAAATCCATTGAGACAGATTCCCAAGGTCTGGTTGGTTCTAGAAATGGTGTGTATAATCCTTGATTCTTATTTGATTTCTTGGATATTTCACAAGGGGTGAAATATTTTAAGTACCTTTCCACATCCTTTCACATATGGGACTAGAGAAGTGAATTTGAAGAACTGCCAATGTATTCTTAACACCAAAGTGCCCAACTATCCTTTTGAAATGTGCTTCCCATATTATATTCTACTAATCTATAGCTGGAGCACAAATGTGCCCCATGTGATAGAGGAAATTATCTTGAAAATATAAATTAGAGACATGTTTACCTTCTTGAAGTGCTTGATATGTATTAGCAAAGGTAGGATCTAGCTCATATAGAGCACCCTTGGTGGTAGTCTCATGTCCACACAGATCAAGAACAATTGTGATGGTAGTAATTGGTGGGTGGCTCAGATAATCTATGGTACTATTTGAGCTCCCCTTTTTGTGTTTGATTATTAGATGGAATTATTGTATATATGTGGCCCACTTTTGGTGCCTCTTATTTTGTAGTTTTATCTATATTTGGATAAATTCCAATAGTCTATGGTCAGTTTGGATGACCGTATCTTTCCCCAAGATGTAGTGTTTCCATTATTTGTAGGCTTACACAATGGCATAGAGCTCCTTGTCATATGTCAGGTATTTTTTTACTGTATCATTGAAATTTTCACTATGATATGCAACAAGATGGCCATGTTTCATAATGAAAACTCCCATGACATATTTATATGCATCTATCATCAACTCGAAAGGTTGATGCAAGTCTAGTAAGGCAAGAATAAGAGATTAAACTGGTCTATTTTTTAAATTCTCTTTGTTTTATTTTTCCCCACTAAAATGCAGCTTTAGCTCCTCCTTTAGTCACTTGGTTTAGTGGCTAAGCAACATGTGAGACTCCAAGAATAAACCTATGATTAAAATTTGTAAGACCTAAGAATTTGGGAAGTTCTATGAGGTCCTTAGTGTAGGCCATTCTTGAATAATCCAAATCTTCTCTAGGTCGACATGGACCCCTTCCTCATCCATAACATACCCCAAGTACTAAATTATTTTCATCTTGAATGTGTACTTGTCAAGATTTGCATATAATTTATGCTTCTAAAGATTTTGAAGCACCTTACAGACATCTTGCAGATGTTCCTCCCATGTTCACTTGTAGATGAGTATGTCATATAGGTAGACAACCATGAATGAGTTGGTGAAGGATCATAGGATGTTATCTATTGTCTTCATGAAGGTTTCAAGTGCATTAGTCAAGCCAAAAGGAATAACCAACCATTCAAGGAGCCCCTCCTTAGATTTTAATGTAGTATTTTAGACATCAGTGGGATCAATAGGAATTTAGTGATAGCTAGATTTGACATCAATTTTGGTGAAGAACTTCACACTATGGTATTGGTCCAGCAGGTCATCAATCATGGGGAGGGGGTAGTAATTATTTGTAATGATTTTATTCAGGGCTTTATAGTTAATGTAAAGCCTCCATGTTTCATCCTTCTTTGGTGCTAGGATAATTAGGCTTACACAAAGTAAAGAGCTTGGACTGATGTGACCCTTTTAGATCAATTATTGAATCTACCTTTTTATCTCATCATTCTCTATAAATGATCAATGATACATAGGGATATTAGGCAAAGGTGATCTTAGGAACTGAATAGATATAATGTTTTACCTGATAGTGAAGTGGAACTCCCATGGGTGACTTGAATAAGTCATCATATTATCCCATGATTTGACCCATCTTCTTCTATTTTGTGTTATGTAGTCAGGGATGCAATAGTAGCCTTCTTCGATCTTTATGGCTTGACCACCATGAGAATGAATTTCTTTGTCTTCTCCACCATTCTATTACATTTCTTGGCACTAATCAAGGAGACAGATGTGGGAGGTGGTACCTTTGTTACCTTGTAGCATCATGTTCTAAGAGTGAGGGTGATCCTTTGAGTTCTTGATTCATAGATGCTATGTTGATCATACATGAATGGTTGACCAAGGAGTACATAAAAAACATCCAAATTAACCAGATCACACAAGACCTCATCTTAGAAAGGTTTTATTGCATATGAAAGAAGACACTAGTGGGTGACACAGAGGTCTCTTCTTGGGCTTAACCATCCAATACTATATGGTTTTGGGTGAGGATTTATGGATAGATTTAGACTTTTCACAACATTAGCAAAGATTAAATTATTTTGACTCTCACCATCAAGAATAAAATGTAGAGGCTTACCTTCCACCCACAACTTAGAGTGAAACAACCTTTCCTTGTCATCTAGCCTTTCCTCATAGGTTTATAATGAAGCAACGATGGTATCATGCTCAATATCTACAATCTATTTCTCATCCTATTCAATTGTAAGGTGTGTATGAGGTAGAGAAGTATATGTCAAGGATTGTGACTTAGAAATTAGGGACTTGATGGCTTGACATTATTTTTTGGAGTGAGTTCTAATTTTTTGGTAATCACACCATTTCTCAGTCTTTCCCTTCTGGGGTTTCTTATCTTCTAACTCCTTTTGCTTCCAATTTTGTCCTCGTGTTTGACCTTCTTTATCACTTTTCCATTTTTAAGGCTGACTCTTTGTATTCTTTCTTCCATGCTTCTACTCAATCTTCACCATGAACTTGTACGCCTCATTGAGGGTTTCCAAATTGAAGAGTTCCATTTCCCCCCATATATACCATTATATTCCATCATGATATTTGAGAACCCTATGTTTCCCACTTTCTTAGATGCCCAATATTGTAGATAGAGAATGAAAAATGTTAGTGTAATTTTGAATAAATTGTTCCTTAGCTTGGTGCAGTTGTTTCCACTATATATATATATATATATATATATATATATATATATATATATATATATATATATATATATATATATATATATCATATGCTCCAATGAGGTAGTATTCTTCCTTTACAGCTTCCATGAAATCATCCTAGGTAGGTTCCACCTCAAGGCCAATGTCATCCATACTAAACCTCTTCCTGTACACTTCCCACCAATTTTTGATGGGTAATGATGATTTCAAAAGAGAAAACGTGATATTCTCTCCATTGGTTAATTTATTTACAAAAAAATGGAAAGATAATTGATCCAACTAATTTTTACTACATCAACATTGATTTTACCTTCAAATGTAGGGATATAAAAAGTCACCTAAATCTTGAAGGGTTTTGGGGAACTAAAAGGAGGTTCTATGCATGGGGAGCCAAGGGATGTGCATGAGGAGCCAAAATTTCCCATTGAGTTTTTTTGGAGAACTTGGGAGAATTTTTGTAGCATCTATGCTTGCTACCACTAGAGGGTTTCATTTACCATTTCCTTGAATGGATCATATGTCTCGATGTTGTTTTCCATTTGGAGCAAATAGGTTTATAGTATATAAGATATATTATTTTCCACCCAAGATTCTTGTAGCTTGACCTCATCCTTGAGATCATACACTATCAAGACAAATTTCTTTAATACCATTGATCTAAAACTTAGGGTTTTTGGTTGAAAGATATTTTAAAAACACAAAAATAACACAATTATCATAATAATGCTATCTCTAGGAAGAGATGTCTTATTACTCACAATATTATAGATACAAATATATTCTTATCTCTTGGAAGAGATGTTTGATCCCATTATCAAGATACATATTTATTTATACATATTTTTAAGGTAGGAGGAGGATGTGTATGGTCACCAATATTGAGGGAGATGAAGTGGTTCAACTTCCACGATTTACAACAACACAAAATTTGAGAAATTATTATTTTAAGAAACTTGTTATTTTTAGACAACACTATTAAAATTAAAAATTTTGTCACTTCCATTGGGTTTATAAGGGTTAAAAAACACTGAGCATAGTTCCACGACATCTCATCACATTTTCCTCATCCTTAGCTTTCGAATGGTTTGAATGGGGAGTCAAATGAAGCTATGGTCCAAAAGTTATGGCTCCCAAATTTTTTTCCACCAATTGGGGTAGAACCATCACCCAAATTGTCACCTGAAGTTTTGCCTAGATAAGTTCATCTATAGGTATGGTGTTTAGTGTAACTACAGTCAATTTATTAAACCCTACACATAATCAACTTCTCAAAAGTTTGACTTGGAGTTTTTGAGGTTTGAAGGTGGTAGAAGGGTCATCTTCACCTAAATTTTTTTTAGAGGGTTATTATAACCAAATTAAGACCTAGATATAATTTTTTTCATGGAAAAATAGGGAAAACATCCTCTATTTTATCTCATAGGTAGGCCACTTTCAGGTAAACATAGAGGTAGACAATGGTGAGGAAGTGACCAAAAGAAGTGTTATTTATCTTGGAAACACTTTGGTACACTTGGATATGTTGAAATAAGGTGTATTTATCTTGAAAAACATGAATGAAGACCAGTAATTATGATAAACTACTTATAATTTTTGGTGAGTGGCCATGTGTTGTCAAACCCCACTATCCTAGATTAGGCCTATTGTCCAAAGGGAATAACTTGCACTTAAAACACCAAATGACCATTAAAAATAATTGAAAAATTCTCATGGGGAGTTATTTAGTGTTTTAAATCTTTTGTTTTTCAGAATAATCCATGAGGAAGCCATTTTTTGACCCAAGATCAAGTTAGGGTGCACATAATGCAAGAATCAACTTGAGAGGCTAAGTTTGGATGCTCACACCAATAAGGAAGTTTAACATGGGAACTAAAGGAGTTAGGGTATGTTATATGGGGTATTTAAATTAATATTTGTGGAATTGGTTCATAGTTTGGGCAACAAAATTATTATGAATCATCCTTAAGGGTGAAAACTACCAAAAACCCTCCTAAAACCCCAATTTGGACCAGTTTGCATAGATGGAGTTGGAAACCTCACCAAATGACATATTTTCCTACTTAAAAATATTATAGGTTATATTATACTCTTAGAGGGTCCTTCAAATACATTTTTTATGTGCCTTCACGTGTACAAAATAGTACAAAAATTATACATTTTCATGTTTTTAGGATAAAACAAGGGTTATTGAACATGTAGAAGGATAAAAATTGATGGATAAGGTATATTGGGACTTTTTTTACCTATAAAATCTAAAAAAATTATAAAAAATAATCTATAGGTACCCAAACCATTTAATTCTTTTGGGCGAGTCAAAAAATACCTCAAAAAAGCAAGCCTTCCAAATGCCATTTCATGGTTCTAGTACCTCTAGGTTGTTATAGACCACAAAATTTGACATGGATCATGGTGGGAGAATGAGAAATATGAATCAAATTTTTTTGGACGTTTCACAAATGTGGAGCTTCCAACAACAAAATTTCACTTTTTAGGGCTAAAAGGGCTAATTAGGCCTAATTTGGTAAGGAAAAGGTGCTAGAAAACATATCTACTCTTGGATTTTGGCCATAAAATTTTGTAAAGAGATATAAGGGGATAGAGGGTAACTTTAAAATATCTAAATTTATCATCATCACCTCTATTTTTTCCTAGGCAAGGACCTTTGCAAGAAAAAAGGCTATAAGGAGTTCAAGGAAAATGCATAGTTATTGTGTCAGATCAAGTTTGCTTGATTGATTGATGGATTAAATCACATTGTAATATGTATAGTATGATATTAATAAGCCTTTAAGGGTGTATGTATTAATAATTTAAGTATTTTGTATAAATACTCAACTTTACCTTCTACACCTTAGTGAAAATGAGAGTTTCTTGGAACTAGAAGACAAAATCAATGAATATAACTCTTCATAGGATTTTATGAAGATATTACATGATATGGTACACCATATTAAAGCCTTGAATAATATATTAGAAAAGGTCTTGAAACTCTAAGAAGGACTCTCCTTCCTTCCAATGCCTCATTTGAAGACAAAGTCAAAAGGAATTGAAAGAGTCTCATTAAAAACTTGTGCCAAGTGTTCAAGATTAAATAATAAGATAGAGAATGGTTCAAACTAGATAATTTTAGGGACTTGAAGGGATACATATATGGAGTGAGACTCATTCTTCAAGAAGATAATAAGGCTAAAATTTAGGAGTTTGTGTAAGAATCTAGGAACTCTCCATGTGCTCTAAGCTTGACCAAAAATTATTTCAAGTGTCCTAAGCCCAAAAGACTTTGGAAAACCTATATTGTATGCCACACAATTAAGGACCAATGTTTGAGAGCATTAACATTCTATGTAACACTTTTAGCAGAGTTTTTGACCAAGTTTGAAGTCCCCTACTTTGGGGTTGCTTTGTCTCCAAAAATTTATTGGCTATATGAATTAGTTTTTTCCATAATGTAGATGACTCTTTGATTTTTTATATTGTGAATAAAGGATTCAAAAAAATTTATTCAGCTATTTGATTCAATAAAAGACTAAATTATTCCATTTGTAAGTTCAATTGAAGTGTGTTTTATGAATTCATTGATGTGGTTAAGTGAATGTCTGATTTCCTTTACCTCTATTTGAGTTTTATCACCTTAATTAAGTGTTTTTTATCTCTCATAGTTCATTATAATTCCAATTTATATTTTTTTGATTGGTTTGGAAGTGTAAAAGACTTAAAATTTGCCCTCTCATGCTAGATTGATAGTTAGTTTGTGCCTTTTTGTGAAATACCTATGTGAAAGATGATAAAATAGTGAGTGAAGTGATATGTGAAGGTTTTAAAGTGTTTGATAGTGTGTCATGTGCAATTATAAGTGTCCAAAACATTGGTGCATCACCTTATTTTACATGTTTTCATGAATTATTGTTAGTTTCTCTCCCTTTTCCAAGCAAGCAATTAGTTTAGATGATAGATCCAAGGTAACCAACCCTATCTAGAGGTTCCTCTCACTTTAGAGTCACCCACACTCTGAGAGATCTCATTATATTAGTTGAATAGAAATTTTTATTTCATTTATTCAAATAAGGTGCTCTTTAGATTGATAATAATTAGGAATAATTACCTTTGAAGATGAACCCTCCAAACCTCAATCTCTCTCTTGGCCAAGGTGCTTCAAAAGAGGTTGTTGCGGTATGTAAGGATGACAAGGATGAATAATCTCTAGGATACACAACCTATCAATGTATCCAAAAGACTTCTTCACAAGAGAAGATCTATATCTCTAAATAAAGTATGAAACCCTAAGCTTGCTCTTAAATTAGAATGGTGGATAAGTAGATGTATAATATATATTACTTCTTCTCTTGTCTTAGAAATAGAAAAATGATTATTTTTATATAAGTAGATCTAACCCTAAACCCTTCTAAAAAATTTTGTTGATAGGGTCAACTCAGTTGACCTAGTATCATTATTGATAAAAAATTACAAGGTCATAGACTAGGTCAACTAGGTACTGACCTAGACCCTAAATAAGTTTTGTCAATAAGAGGACAAGGTTGAAACAACTGACATAGTCATGTAAACTATCAAAATAAGTTTTAGGTTAGAAAAAGGGCTACTGAAGGTGGTGAAAGACTAGAGGAGTGTGCAAAATATAAGGTCAAGCTTAGGGGAATGGCTTTTAGGAGAAAAATGTGTAGATTATAAGTGGAAAAATGGTCAACAATCCTACAAATCACTAATAGTTTTCCCACCCCTTTCCTATTACACCCCTTAAGGCATGTACTCAAAGAGATTGAGAATCGATGGGTTCTTGAAAGATAAAGAGCATCAGTAATTGATAAAAGTTTAAAAATATTATGTGTATACACCATGCTTTTTGAAACTAGCTAAACATAATGGAGAATGAACCATAAAATATAATAACTCTTATGAGGCTAGTTTGGTCCTATTACTTCTAAAACTAATAGATTGATAGGTATAACAACAATAACTCTTGTGAAGGCTAGTTTGTTCCTATTATTTCCAAAACTACCATTTGGAATTAAATAGGGTTCTTACTAGACACTACATAATAATTTTTAAAAAAAACTACTTCTTAAATGGAAAAATGGGTAACAATCCTGACCAACCACAACAAGCTCAAGATGATAGGTGTGGCAAGGTTCTCTACTCACAATTATTTAAATTGTGAACTTTATCGATTTACTTCCTTTATAAGTGAAGTGAACTTGTGAATAGAAATTCTGAGGAGGATTATCTAAGAAATATTAATATAGTGTTAGATAGTCAATATAAATGTTGTTTATATAAAAGCAAGGGAACCTTAATGTAATAACATTATTTATGTGTATTAAACCAATAGTTTAATAATTATAGAGGTATATATGCAACCTCTTTCCAATTATTATTCTAATACTCAAACTCCAATATGATAAATTAATTTTAACCATTTTCCTATGGTACCATTATTATAAATAGAAGAGATGCCCTACATATAGATAACTAAGTATACATAGAGATAGACATTATAAATAATATAATAGGAAAGACTATAATTTTTAATGTTGCAAATCATAATCCAAAATTTTGGGCTATTTTTAGAAAATAATTTAGGTTAATGGAATTTTTAAAGTGGTAATTTTTATTCATAAATGCCATATAATTCAATATATGTAGACTTTGAAATTTGATTCGTATATTCTCAAATTAATTTCTTTCAAATATTTTTTAAACTCTACACCTAATTACTATGTGAACCATTATATTATGGCTGATGCCAAGCATGTTATGTTTATGAAACAAGCTATTATGGCTAATTTTTATACTACACAAGTATTTTTATACTTCATGAGGTTTTATAGACATTGCGTTCTATGTTGTATGTCATATTGAAAGATTGATGATCTATATTATAGGTTGATCACATCGATAATATTTTCAATATACTTGTAAGGCACCAACCATATGTATGAAAAAATCTCATAATTATCTCATACTAATTTAAATATTCTAAGTTTTATGTTTCTAATTATAACCTTTTTATTTTTATAGATTTATGATGGATGACATGGAAATAAATGATGTCCTACAGGAAATATTTGTTGAGTCAGAGCAAATTATATGCAATTTTATCTCTTACCCATTAAGGAGATTTGTTTTAGTTTGATTCTAGTTTTTTGATACTAATGTATTTTTATATGAATTATTTTAGGAAAAATAAATAAACATCCAAATGTCATTGTGTGCATGCCCCAAGTATAGACATTCATGTGAAGTTTCCAAAGTTCTTAAGAGGGTTCTATATGGTACATCCAATAGTGTGGTGGTATTACCATAAGGTTGGGATAATCATTCATTCTCTAATGCCCCAAATGGAATATTTATGGTTGGTTGATTATTTTCCAAATATGAATGTAGGTGAGGGGTTAACACATGTTATTTTAATAATGATCTATTTGTTGGCCATGTTAAATTTAATATTATTTATACTTTTCTATTATAGTCAACATTTTACCACTTTACATCCACTTTAAGATTCTTTATGTGATTTTTTATATTTTTGTAGGAGGAGGTGAGCAGAACAAGGATAGTAATCATCCTCACAATGAGTTTTTCTTGAAAGATGTAAGATTTGGTTACACTTATTTGTTATTTCATCATGCCCATATACACTTTTTGTTTTATATATTTTTGGATTGACATGTATATATTGACGATTATGGTAGGAAGAGGTACAGAAGGACAAAGTTGAGATGGATTTTGATGAAGATGTGTATGATAAAGATGATAGTGATCGGCTTCCATACACCTCAAAATCTGATCCTGAGGAAGAGGAATCAAAATCTATAAGCACACTTTCTTAATTTAGACTATGGTTTTTTATTATTATTGATTTATCATTTTCTAAAAGCTTATAACCTCATGATTATTTATTAGATGATAATTTGTTGGAGAATAAAATATTATTGACATGATTATTATTAAGTAGGATTTTCACTATTGTCTAATACATCCATGAAACACATTTTTTAATGAGGGTGGCCATCCATTTTGGTCAGTAGATAGACTCAACAATCATAGAAATAAGATTCATAGTAAGAAACTTGATCCAATGAGCCCCCAACTCCTGAAAGTAGTGGGAAAAATAAGATGAGGGGAAGGGATTACACTCTAAAACAAATATAATGTAATTCAATAAAATGGTTGGTAAAAAATTAGAGCCTCAACAAGAGGCATAGGTTATAAATATCATAGATGGATAGAGAGAATGTTTTCCAAGTATCTAATTTGATTGATATAGCCTTAAAGGTTATCAATAGCCAAATTAGTGCATATGATTCAATTCAAAACATATCATGGAGATGGCATGTGTCAATAAGGTAGATAAATTATTTTTTACAAGTGGAGAAAGAAAGAATAATGATGGAACAAAGGCATGGTGTAGGTAACTATGAATTCTAGGTGAGATGCAATGTGTTGATACATGAAAATTTTAAGTAATTTTATGTTTATGAATAACAAATTTTCCATTTCCATAACATCCATCACTTAAAAGTGATATATATGACCCTAATACCCATTATAGTAAGGTAGTTTACATTAATTTTATGGAGTACCTTTTGTATGCAATAAAATAAGATAGATCTACAACTTATCTAGCTTAGTAAAATCTAATATTAAATAATGTAATGAACTAGAATCTATTTGAATACATGTTTATATTAGGAGAATGACCAAATTGGATCTAATAAACCTAACCATGGGATATGTTACCACATAATACCAAATGAGAGGGTTCCAAAGCCTCTATTAATATGACACATAACCTTAGCTAGGTCTAAGTATATGTAATAAAACTATCTATTGCTCACCAAATCTTGTAGCACAAACGGGGACAGCTCAACATAAAAAAATAATCAAGGGATAATGGTAGGAAAATGGGGGCATATATCACCCAAATTTTAAGAATGAAATCAAATACAAAACCTATATCTATATTAAGTTTAAGCATAGAGGTAATATAAGAAAGGAGTTATATATTCAACACACTAATTATACAACAATTATCTAATAATTGAAATAATAAGAGTCACAAATACTTACCTTGGGTGAACCTGTCGAGCCTCAATCTCTTCCTTAGTCAATGATTCTTTACAAGAGGTTGTTGTGGCTTATAAGGATCAAAATATATAAATTATCTCTAGGCCAAAAGAATCATAATTTGCATCCAATACTTCTCATAAGACAAGTAATATTCTATCCAAGGAAAAACCCTAAGTAATGGCTCCTTTAAATGTAGATTTAGCATAATTGTGAACTGTAATGATGTGAAAATGAATGTTCCTCTCTATTGGATTGAAATTATCCTTGTATTTATAATAATGAATAATCCTTAACCCTTTTAGATTTTTAGTCCACAAGATTAGATAGCTTGATTTTATTAATTATAAAAAGTTATTGTTAGGCCTCAAACTAAGTTGGATAGATAGACTTAGTCCTGTAACATGTGCTTAATCCTTTCTAATAAGATTAGTTTAGTTGACTTAGTAGAAAAAGGGGGTAAATTATTAGTTAAGGGATATTTAAAGAATAAATTCTTAGGAAAATGTATTAATGAGTTTTTGGATTGATTGGGGAGTTTGATAATTAGGATTTTTAATGGGTTTAGGTAATAATATAGTTGATAAAAATATTTTGAAGCACCAATGGTATGCCCATCCATTTCTTGGTACACTCGTTAAAGTATGCACTTAGATAAATTGAAACTCGATAAGTTCTTTCAAGAGATAATGCATTAATAAATGATAAAGTTTTAAAATATTATGTGTATACCCCATAATAATATCATCACATGTCATATATTTGTAACATGAGATGGTGCTTTGAGAAAGAATGTAACAACAAACAACATTGTGTTAACAAATTGTAGTAAAAATTAGAAAATAAATGGCAATATGGAATTTATTTGGAAATAATGTAAAGTGTCATATACATACCTTGACTTACCTTTATGATTAAATGATTATTTGATGTGTTTGTATCCTTGATTGTGGAGGACATATTAACTAATTTAGACAACCCTAAGGATACAAGGCTAAAGAGTAAAAGAAATAATTGTATGTAAATCAAAGTAAATTAATACTTACATAACTGAATAAGTCACTTGGAAAATTGGTAATATAATAGCAAGTCATGTAACTAAATATCCAAGGATACTAAATAATTGATAGACCCAAAAAATGCACCCTAAGTAATAAAATTAACAAACTAGATCAAATTAAGGACACATGAAACTAAACTAATGAATCCAACATCAATATAAGAGAAGTAATAATCCATACTCAAATAAATATGGGAAAAGAATAAAAATGTAAAAACCATTGATGGAAGAGAAGTAACGATTCCTACTCAATCAAAAATGGAAAAAATGTAAAAGAAATGGTCTAAAAAAGTTTGAAAAATAAATTCAAAGTCTTAATCATAACTAAGATAAATCTAACAAGGATAAAATAGTGATTAAGAAAATTTTCTCATAACCACTCAAAGATACAAATTTAATTCTAATGATAGATTAACTAAAACAATCATATTTAGAGCATGTCTGAAAGAGATGAAGAATAGTAAGTAGATAAGTTGGGAAAATATTTAGAAAAAAACTTACTTTTCAATGGGGAATATGAAGTTTTTGGTGGTGGAAATAAAGGTGGTGCCAAGGAGAATGATCTTATTGGAAATAAGACACTCAAATCAAATTGGTAAGACAAAAAGACTTTTGACCTTAAGGACTCTAGATAACTTACCCTATCCACACAAATTTGGGTTAATTATTGAGGTATAAATCTCATCCCATGAAGTCTATATATGCATGAATGATTAAAAATAGACCTAGCTTCCCACAACATGTTCCCCATTATTCATTACCCTTTGTAGAGTCATTAGTCTATTGTGAATATTGGGTACTTGTATGATAAATTAGGTTTACACTATAAATATTTTTTTGAAAGTATCAGACATCCTATCCCAGTATACTCACCTAAAAAACCCCAGTAGACCTTAGGTCTACCATGAGGCCAACTATGGAGTTTGAGATTCAACCAGGATAGGAGATGTGCTTGATAATAATCATGTCTTTTGGTGTGATTTTGAATTTTAAATTTTTGTTTTTGAATTTTGATCATTTCCTTTTATTTTAATGATTTGGATTTTTAATTTTATGGATATTATATATTCCTCTTCCATATATATTTAAATTACCTAACATGGGTGTTAAAAATGACCATCACTCAAAAATTTACACTTGGTATTTAGATAAAATAACTTAGATAGCAATGTGTCTAAGACTCTTGTACTTACATGTCATATGAGAGTGCTATCTTAAAACTAACCTTGGTGTTCCCATAGTGTAATAGATCAAGGAAGATGATGGAAGTGAAAAAGGATCGATTAAATTACCTCAAATCACAAAAAAATGTGTAGTGTAAAAATGGTTCAATGAAAGGTAAGTATGAGTCGTCGTCATAAAGAATAATGTAAGTGAATTTAGACATGAGAATAATGTTTTAGAGTTGTTTCAATGAAATAATATGATTGATTTTAAAATTATAAAGTCACAAACCTCAACCATTTCCTTATGTTTAAGGGAAGATGCTTAACTAATATTATAAAATAAAATAAGTTAGAAAATGAAGATTTGTGAGGACTACAGAGTCCTATCTGAGGTATTATAATGTAAATCACAACATGCAAACCAAAAACGTGTAGAAAGTAATTTAAATAATGGTATTTTATGAGGAACTCTTGGCACTATCCAAGGTCTTACACTGAAACTCACAAAAATAAAATTCAAGGTGTGAAAAGTAATTTATTTATAAAATTAAAAATCAATTATTTAAAGATACTTGAAGATTTGACTAATGAGATAAAAATGAAAATATATTCATGAGGATGACTAGGTCTTATTTTTAATCTTATGATGAAACTCATGAATTAATTTATGAATAAATATAGATATACCAAAGGACCAAAAAATGAACTAAGGCTATTGAAATGAATGTAATGCTAGAAGATTTGAAATACCTATAATAAGTGTTAACATTATAATATATATGACATCTATTTAATATAACAATAGTATTGAAAATAATCATTTAATAAAAAAATTTCTTTAAGAATTGAGCATCAATGGGTTTTTTAAAATATGTCCTTAGTTAGTTTATAATCTGTAAGTACTAAGACCATGAATGTGTTTGACTAGAGAAGGTCCCCACCACTTTTGATCACACTTTTCTTCTTTATCACATGGTTATAACCTAATTTGATGACTAAGTCACTAATATTGAAATTATGAACTTTGACCTTTATCTATGTTGTTTATAACTTCAATCTTTGTATTGTTGGTTATATTGTAAAGCACCTAGGTGATACTCATCTAGAAGGTATAAAGCATGTAAATGGTACTCAAAAAGTTCTTCATTTGAATAATACTATGAAGAGAGATACGTAAGGATGGTAACTAAACTTCTAGAGGTAAGATAGTTTCATAACCATATACTAAGGAAAGTGGTGTTGCCCCAGTAACAATATGGATGTTAATGTGGTAAGCCTAAAGTACATGATAAATTTTTAGATGCCATTTATAATGAGAATCTCAGACTATCTTTTGTAAAATTTTCTTAAGAATATTTTTAGTGTATTTTTCTTGGCCATTATATTGAGAATGATAAGGCATTGAATTTTTTTACATGATTTTGAATTTAGCACAGAATTGTTTCATATACTTAAAGTTACCACCATTGTATGAAATGAGAGTGTTGGGAATTTCAAAGCAATAAACAATTTGATTAAGTATAAATTTGGATATGGTGATATTTGTGACATTAACAAAGGTCATAACTTCAATCCACTAGTTGAAATATTTAGTAGATATGATGATGAAGACATCAACATCTTGAGAATGAGGTAATTTACCAATGCGATCTAATTACCACATGGAAAAAGAAAAGAAAATTCTAATGTTTTAAGCTGAACTAGAAGAGATTGAATAACAACATCATGTAATTGGTAGGGATTGCATTTTTTGGTAAATGTGATAACATATTTTTCATGTTTGGGATAGAAGTATCCCATGCATAGGAATTTTTAGGATGTGGTATGTCCATTGCAATGATCACCAAAAATGCCACCATGTGTTTGTTCAATTATGGAATAAACTCATCTTGAGTGACACAAAAAAGCAAGGTACCTTTGGCATTTTGATAATATAGGATGTCATGCCATAATACATATTTGTAAGCTTGTTTTTAAATTCTAGTTTATTTTAATCATCATTGTTAATAGGATAAGTGTGGTGTTTAATAAATTATATGATATTTATGTACCATGGCCTTTGTTGTATAGTTATATCCTCAATGCAATAAATATGAGAATCATTTTTGGTTGGTAATGAAGATGATGTTTTACATATTTGGATGAGAAATTGGGAATTATGAATAGCTTGATTAGGGTGAAAAAGTGAGTTAGATGAATTGAGTGAGTTAGCTATGGCTTTATTTTCTCATATAATTAGTTATATGGTGAAGAATTTAAATTTTGGAACAAGGGTGGTAGCGAATTAATGATAAATAATGAGATTGTTTCTCTTGCATTGGTTTTCACCACTAACTTGACAACATATGAGTTTTGAATATCTTAAATCATGTAAATAAGGAATATATAAATCAACAAAAAATTTCAATCCTAAGAGAAGAGATTCATACCCAACCATGTTATTATTAACATTGAAGGTTAATTAGAAAGGGAGAGGTGTTATTTTTCTATGAGGATCAGCCAAGATACATCCAACCATAACTCCTTTAAGGAATTTAAAACCATAAAAATGAAGGGTCCGAGTATCTTCATGTAGGTCAATTTTAACTTCAAGTGACTCTTCAATGATGGCCTTGGATTTTAGTTTAGAAATGGTAGTGTTTGGTTCATCAATATTATTTTTCTCAAGTTCAGCCATAAAATTGTGGAAATAATCTTTGAGTGATATAGATTTGTTAAGACCTTCAATATATAACATTTATTCATCAAAAAGAGTATCTTAAATATGCTTTGTGGATTCTATTAAAGTTATGACTAGTTATTAAATAATTAATTGTACTTTAACTTATTTTTACATAATGATTCATAAGTCAAATCCATCAAGAGAACCATCCATTTGTAATTATATCACTAGATAATAGAGATTTTGAGAAGTGATGGAGAGGATTAGAATGGATGATGACATAAGTTGTTTGGTAAAGCATGTAGTGGTGAACCTTTTTAGCTATGAATTAATTGGTGAGATAGTCACATTTGATTTTGGTGTAACATGTCTCATAGTATATTAGAGTACAATTGATATAATAGATGGCATATTCATGACCTAATTCATCTTTTTGGGCAATCATTGCCCTAACTAATATGGGAGTAAAATAATTGTATAATATGAGAGATTAATCATTGGAAGGATTTCAAATAATGGGAGGATGTAAGATTGATTATTTCATGTTGTTGAATGGGTTTTGATAGGAATCATTTCATTATAGAGCTATGCCTTTAATAAAAAGAGAATTAATTGAATAAATATGGTAGGTCATTTCAGGAAAAAATCATCAAATTACCCCAAGTTTACTATGTTATGTTTAGATATTTGGAATAGATCAAGGAATAGGCATGTTGACAATAGCTTTGAATTTATCTAGATACACATTAATTCCTCTAAAAAAGACTAAGAAACCTATAGTTTTCTAGATGTGACACTAAAAACACATTTATAAGGATTGAGTCTAAATTTGTATTTAATGAGATAGTCAAAGATGATAGTGAGATTATGAAGATGATTTTAATGAAATTTCAATTTGGTGATAAGATCAATTACATAGGTTTCAATAATATTATGTATGAGATCATGAAATATGTGGGTAATGGAATGTTCATAAATGACACCAACTATTTTAAGACCAAAGGTCATTTTGACAAAAAAATAAGTGCCACATTCTATTGTAAACATGGTTTTATGTTGATATTTAAGATAAATGTGAATTTGATTATATCCTAAGAAACCATCCATGAGAGATAAAAATTTGTATCTAGTAGTGGAATTGAAGATGGCATATATTGATGGTAAGTGAAATTTATCTTTAGGATAAGATAATTTAAGGTTAAAAAAGTCTATATATATTTAAATAACCATGATTACTTTATTGTGTACAAGAATAATATTGGAAACCCATTTAGATTAATTAATAGGTTTGATGAATTTAGCATCTAGGAGTTTGATGATCTCTTTATGACATAGGGTGTAAATATTAAGAGGAAATGTATGTTATTTTTGATGCACAGGTTTGGAATTAGGATAAGTAATGATATTATGGACTAAAATACTAGACATATATTCATAGGACCATGTAAAAGATTCACAATATTTATCAAAGAATAAACTAAAATTATTATGTTTGATAGGAAAATGTTATCTAGAGATAAGAATAGGTTGACGAATTCTAGTTGTGCCATAATTAATTGCACAATAAGCATATCATTTCTATCTTTGAAATGATAGGGAGTAGGAGGGAGTGAAGAAACAAGGTGTGTATTAGGGTTGATATTATAAATGAAATTATTGAAATAAGGAGCCTTTTTTCTCAAAATAACCTACTTTGTGATGTTAGCATGGGAGTTGGGGTTATAAAGAATATATTAGTTATAATATGGATTAATAAAGAGGGAGTATGGGTAAGGGTACATAATATTCAAAATATATTTAAATATCTAAAATTTGGCTTCCATGATTATCGAGTTCAAAATATATTTGTCGAATGGTTATAGCTTATGCATCTAAGATAATTTCAAGAGAATGGGTGTGAGATTATTCAATATAATCAAGTAATGAGATATAATGATAAGTACTAACATAAACAATGATTGTATTATGAATAATAGGCACATAAATGGGTTGTGTAAGAGGATTGATTGAAGGTAGTAGATGTGGGATGAATAGATTGTTTTTCTCAATTTAATTAGATGTTATATGTTGGATTAGATTAGATTAGTCAAATTAGAAGACAACCTAGGGGTTATCTATCAAAGGTGCATTGATAAATGGTATATATATCCTTCTAGATTTGATTCACTTTCATAAGATATATGAATTACAAGAAAATCATGATTGAAGTCATGTATTTTAGCTAATGTCTTTTGATAATGTAATACATCTAACTCTCATGACTGAGCTTGCACATAATTTAGGCATCTTCATAGGATGAAGATAACACACATGTATATATTTTAGTCAGAACATAAGTAGTGGAGAAGCCCATATTATAGAAATTAATAGGAGACATGGCTAAATTACCTTAAAATATTTTTGCCACACCATAATCACTGCAAGCAAAATCATCTTGTATGTAAGAAGTTTCAAGTGCGTTACATGATGTAGGGATGTCATTGGTATCATATATTGAATGGATAGTTAGATTTATTTGGAGAAGATAAGGGGGATTCATTATATTTATAGGGAGGTAATCATGTGGTATTGAAAATATTTTTTAGTTCATTGTGTTCATCATTATCTGAATCTACAAAAATTACATGTAAGAAAAGGAGGACTATTGATGTGGTTGATAGTAGGAATACGATACTAATATTTGGGATTCAAAATTTGGATACTCTAAGGATTATCATCAACCTCATGTTTTTAATGCTTCTCATTATCTATGAATTTGATACATTAGCTATCAGAAGATGCAATAACTCACATATAATGAGGTAAATGATGACCCAAAAGCATGTTTTAGGATAAGGGAAGATTGAGGACAATAACTTTGGTATGGATTGTCTTGGGTCCAATAATAAGAAGAATCCAAATGTATCAAAGTGGATTTTTTTTGGTTTTATCAAATCCATGACACATGAGTCAGGTTTGTTTGATATTTTATTTGGAATATCTGATTTGTTGAATTAAAAAAGAGAGGTAATATTGATACTTGATCCTTCAACAATTAATAATTTTATAATTAGAGTGTTATTAATTTTTATTTTTATAAAGATATGTGGATCATAAAATTGAAATATGATTTCATCATTTATCATATCATATTCTAGTGGAAGTTTTGGTGGAAGAGATTATTTGAATAACATATACTTCTATTGGGTGATGAGCATCAAGAGGTAATTTTGTTTCATAAGTTGGGGGATATTCATGTCTTGGATTTGTTTCATAAGAGACTTGAGATGATATGGATAAGTTCAAAATAATTCCATGAAGAATTTTAAAAGACATAGAATTAAATTTTCCTAAGAAATTCTTTTGTGTTTTAGAAGGATAAGCATGAGGTTTAGGTTGATTTAGTGGAGAAAATTTTGGAAGTACTTGTGGGTTGATTATTGGAGGTGGATCATCACTAGTGGGTGTTTTGGAAGATAAAAATGAAATTATAGTGTCTTTAATTAGTTGATCATAAATATAATGTTTCTTATGTTTGATAATGGGATCTTTGTGAGTAGGTTTATAGTGATAATTGAATTTAACCACCTTCACATATTGAGAATTGGTATAATATTGATAATAATAATAATAAATAGCACAAAAATATTCATTATAATGTTGTGTATTGGGGTTTGAGGAAATATATTATTTATATTTTAAATTTATCTTTTGAGAAGCTTTAAGATAGTTAGTGTGTCAGAGTTTGATCATAGTGTCATGATAAAATGTATCACCCAATATAAAATAAACTAAAAAATTTATAAGTCCATCACATGTTTCATGAGAATGGTCTATATTATAATGAAACCAACAAAACTTATATGGATCATACCATGATGGAGAGATATTGTTATAGATGAAAGGTTTAGATGGAGATAAAAGTCTCTTCATTTCTGATACCATCAAAGGTGGATGAGATGGAGTTTGAATGTCAATTTTAGCTACTCCCATTTTAGTTGTAGGAGGTTTAGATTTAGAATTGGTGTGAGTGATTTCATTATTTTAAGTTTTTAAAGATTGCTTGATTGAATAATGAGATGGTTCAAACTAGTTCATAAAGAAATCTTGTATTTTCGCTTGGTCAAGAGGTTAATCTAAGTTTTGAGGGGAATAATTCAAACCATGTATTGAAGACAAGGTTTTAATGTGGAAATAAATAGTTTGAATAAATTATCATCACTCATGTTATGATCTACTTTATGGGATAGTGATTTCCATTGTTTGATAAAAGTATGGATAGTTCAATAGGTAATTTATTTGCATTGATAAAATGATTAAGACAATTTTTAGGGAGATCATCTCATTGAAATTATTTTACCAAAGAATTGATGAGATCCTCTAAATGCCATTTATAATGTTGGTGAATTTGATTATACCTTCTAGAGCATCTCTCATAAGTGTTTTGATAAGAAGTTTAGCACTGGATTGGACCCAATCCTTACATATATTTTCAAATGATTTAAGGAAAATATCAGGGTCTTTAGTTCCATCATATTTAATGGTTGGAAAAATATGTATAATATCAATTGTATTATGAATGGATATAAAGGTTCATTTTGAATATTTGAAGCATTTTTCTATGCATGATAGTTTAAGGGATGATATTCACATTAGCATCTCTAAAAGGAGGAAGAAAAAAATATGATTATTTTGAGGCATGATGATAGGATCTTGACTTGCTATTTTTATGATGTGGTTTTACATTTGAGAATTATTAGTTATTTGCATAAAATTCATTGGTTGAACCATTTGAGCAAGAATTTGAGATGTATCAATAAATATGTTTTGATTGACAGTAATGGGAGGTCAAATTTTGGTGTTTATTGGAGAGGTATCCCCTATATTAGTAAGAGAAGTGTATCCTATGGGAGGGTGTCTTGTAGGAGGGTTTGTTATGTTGGTGTCGATTTATTCAATGGTAAAGTAAGGTAATTTAGAGATGGTAATGTTTACGTTGACATAATATAGATCATCATTTTGAGTGGTATGGATCATGTTGCATTCCAGTGACTAAGTTAAGGGATGTGAGTAATTACAACAAAATGGGATATGTTCTTGGTTAGTTAATTTAGGAAGGGAAAAAAACAACCATGTACACTCAAAATGGGTTGAGGATATCAAGAAATATCCTAATAGGTGATTTCATGATGCTAATCAGAGTGATATAAAGAACAACATGGTAAATATTTTGAAAAGGGGAGAAATAATTATAAATTTAACTAACTCATTCAAGAGAAATGGGATCAAATAATTGATCTAATGTAATTTGCAGGAATCTAGAAGAATGGTTGAAAACCTACTAAATTAACTTGGTCAACTTAGTTTTACATGCAATAAAAAATAATAATTCTTAAAAAACTATTAAGTTGAGCTGGTTGACTTAGTTTGGTAAGCTAAAAAACATAATTTTTTTTAAGACCTACTACATCAAGATGTTTGACTTAGTTTGATAGGTAGGGAAAGACACCATTTGTCAGAATACTACTAACTCAAGTTGGTTGACTTAGTTTGATAGATTAAAAACAAAATTATCTAAATTTTGAATAAGTCAACTTAGATGACTTAGTTTAAAAAATAAGGAAAGACAAAATTATACTAAGTTATATTGACAAATTTAGTTTATTGCAAAAAAAATTTAACAAATATTTTAACTATGTAGTTTTTAACATATTTATAAAGCAAACAATATTTTAAACTATCTATAAAATAATACATAGTTGTAGTAATATTGATTAATACAATATATAATATAATAGAGAATAACAAACAACAATAAAACACTATAATTTTGTAACTATTGATGTTATTTAATTATCCAAAAATAAGATCAAGAAACTATATTAAATAGGTTTGATTGATTTGTGGGCTTATAAATATATTTACTTATCTATTGGATAGTGATGACTCAATGTTTTAGAACTCTAAATATAGAGGAAGTTCCATTCCAATAACATACTAACCTAGTTTCAAGGGTAATCTGGAAGTAATTTACTAGTGATAATCACTAACTGATGTACCATATAATCAAATAGATGGTTGGATTACTAAGGTTCAATTCAAAGAGAGATCTTAGGCATTTATGAAATATTGTGAGTTAAATGGAAAATAAGTACTTTATTTATATTTTTACTATGGTTATGAGTATTTTAGCAATCCCTCCACACCACAATATCTGTAAATAATAGATAATGACCATAAATATAGTATCACGTAGCCCTTCATGATAGTAGTTAAGTGGTTTTAAAACTACTAGTTCATAGTTTTTAGGGAAATCAAGACAAAGTGAACATAAAGGTGAAAATAAATTATCAAAAACTGATTTACCATTTTTATAAAGTAAATAAATAGGTAACCAACTATTTTCAAAGTAAATGTGAGATTAATTACTAATAAATAAAATTTAATTGCATTGCTTATGCTAAAAAAAATAAAGAATATAGAATAGAATTAGCCGCACTAATCTAGTTACAAGTATAATATAAAAATTTTGAGTAATTCAATATAATCTATTGTGAAGATGAGACAAAAACAAACAAGATCAACTAGGTCGATCTAGTTTGTTTGGTAAATAAAATAGACATAGAACTAAGTCAACTAGGTCAACTTAGTTGACTATGTGGTATAGTTTAGCATAACTAAAAATTTGCTAAGGTTAGAGGAAAAATAAAAATTCTAAACAATTTTAATGAAATACAGAAATGCTAAGTTGAAACAGTTGACAAAAATTTCAAATATGAAGCTTATTTAGAGTGAACATGGGAGAATGACTAGATTGATCAAGTTAATTACATTGGTTAGTTGGAATATACTAAAATTTTTATTACTCATTATGTTGTGTAGACCTAATTGAGTCTTACTAAGGAAAAAATATAAAAATATAGGGATTAAATTAGATTAATTAGGTTAATTTAGTTTGTAGATAACTAAAAAACTAAAAAATATTAAAAAAAGACTAGATCAACCAATTGGATCTAGTTTATAGAAGATTGAAAAAGTAGAAACTATAAAACTAAACTAGATCAACCATCTTGATATAGTTGAATAAAAGTGAAAATTTAGAAAATAATAAAAATAAATGAGTTGACTAACTTGATTTAGTTTGTTGAGATGAAACCCTATAAGAAAAAGAACAATATTAGATTGACCAACGTGATCTATTTGGCTATAGATCCTGGATTTGTAAATAGATTAACATACTAGATCAACTAGTTAGATCTAATTGAATGCAAAGATAAAACCTTTAAACAAATGTTAAGACTAGATAGACCATCCTAATCTAGCTGATGGTTAATAGAAAACTTGCAAACATAGGTTAAGACTAGATTGAATAATACAATTTACTTGACTAAAAGAGGAAAATAGAAGGGTTATTTTCATGTTGGGTATGTTAAGCATGAAATATACTGAGAGAGGGGGTGAATCAGTATATTATATATATTTTACTTAATCTAATTTATTTTCTTTAACCACTTAATCACACATTCAAGATATGCAATAAAACTAAAACAATAATATGAGAGAGAGAGAGAGAGAGAGAGAGAGAGAGAGAGAGAGAGAGAGAGAGAGAGAGAGAGAGAGAGAGAGAGAGAGAGAGAGAGAGAGAGAGAGAGAGAGAGAGAGAGAGAGAGAGAGAGAGAGAGAGAGAGAGAGAGAATTTTTACATGGAAACCAAAAGTGGGAAAAACCATGGAGAAAAATCTCAAGTATATGAATGAGCACAAACTCAAATTAAAAAGTTCACAGGCACCAACTTATAGGAGCACCAACCCCTTTGTAGAGCACCAACACAATAACTATTTTTGAGCACCAACACACAAGAGCACCAACCCCTCTTGTGTATAAAACATAATGATCTCTTAATATTGCTTACTCATCAAATGATAGAACTCTATAATATCTCTTGATTTTCTCTCTTTGAAAACAAATACAAACCATGAAATCTCTTTCATATTACAAATTGTTTCTCAAGCCTTTATTTATAGCTTTCCAAATGACCTTTGGAATTCACCCTTTGTGACCCTTCAATTCTCATGGAAAATGGCACCAAAGTTGCATGACCCTTTGTATCCTTGCATTTGAAAAGTCATATGGTGACCCTTCATAAACAAATGGATCTTTTCCTCTTTTGTCTTTATCTTAGTTACTTTTCATATTCCTCATAGTGTTCCTTCATGGAAAAATATGTCATACCCTCTTTTGTCTTCACATGGTAACTCTTAGAATTCCTCAAGATGACTCTTCATGAGAAAATGCATCTCATTCCTCTTTTGTCTTTACCCCATGAATCTTTGAATTATTCATGGGCCCTCTTTTGACTTATATGCAACCAAAAATATATTCATTAATATTAAATAAATATTAACACATATTAGCCAATATATGAATATTAAAAACACCATTAAATGCAATGGGGCCTTTATCACTAATAATTCTAGACCTTTGACATCAATGGCAATATTTCCAAAAATCTCCCCCTTTGTCATTGATGGCAACCTCAAATTGAAACTACCACATCCTGAACCCTACACATACTACCATCTAAAAAACATATAGTAACTCCCCCTTATTGTAGCAACCTATACATGTTCCCTCTACTTATTCCCTATACCTATTTCTACACTTATACCTATACCTATACCTATTTTTATTATTCTCCCCCTTTGACATCAATGGAAAAGGGCCTACCTGGAGCTAACACTTAGCTCCCCCTCAACTGATGCTGAACCTCAATGGCAGGAAGTAAAGAAATTACTCCCAACTTATCCCATAGATACTCAAATGTGTTTTTTTTGTAGTGCCTTTATGAAAAATATATATAATCTGGTCTACAGTACTAATATATTCCATCTTAACCTATTGATCTATAACCTACTCTCTCAAGAAGTGATATCTAATGGGAATATATTTTGTTCTTAAAATGCAGCACTAGATTCTTTAAAATATTAATATCACTTGTGTTGTCACAAAAAAAATAAATAGGTTCATCATATTTTACCTTGATATCTTCCAAATTTTTCTTCACCAAAGCAATTGAGTATAACACAATACCATTGCAATATATTTTACTTTAGTTGTAGAAAGTGATACTAAATTCTATTTCTTACTTAGCCATGATACTAAGATATCACCAAGAAAGAAATCTCCTCAACTTGTACTCTTTATATCATCATAACACCCTACCCAATCTAAATATTTATAAGCAACCAAAGTGAAATCTTTACCTATGGGATACCACAATCCATAATCTAATGTCCTAGTGATATATCTAAATATTATTTTCACTAACTAAACATGACTACCTTTTGGAGCTGACTGATATCTTGTAACCATACCTATTACATGCATGATGTCTAGCCTTAATGCTATCAAATATAAAATACTACCAATCATAGATCTATACAAAGAATGATCTACAATAGGTGAATCTTCATCCATACTCATTTTATTTCCTGTACACATTAGTGTGCCAACTAGTGCATAATCCTGAAAACCAAATTTATTCAACATTTTCTTGGCATATTTACTTTGAGATATAAATATTCCTTTATTTGACTAAAATATATTAAACCCTAAAAAAAATGACAATTCTCCAAGCATAGACATCTCAAATTCTATTATCAAAAAATTCTTTTGTCATCTTTTCAATGTTTCCTCCAAAAATGATGTCATCAACATATACTACAACAATCAATTTATGCTCACCTTTTGTTTTGATGTAGAGATTACTATCAACAAATCCTCTCTTGAAACCTTGATCCTATACGTACTTATCAAGTCTTGCATACCAAGCTCTGGGAGCTTGTTTCAATCCATGCAATTATTTATTTAATATGCATACATGGTTACTAATATTTGAGAGAATAAATCCCTTAGGTTGCTCAATGTAGACCTTTCCTTCTAGATTCCCATTTAGGAAGGCAAATTTAACATCCATCTAAAACACTTTAAAATTTTTAAACACTACATATGCAAGAAACATTCTAATAGCCTCTAGCCTTGTCATTGGTGCAAAAGTTTCTTCAAAATCTATTCCCTTAATCCAAGCATATCCTTTACATACTAATCTTGCTTTATTCCTGGTCACTTCTCCATTTTCATTCAACTTATTTATATAAACCCATTTTGTTCCTATCACATTGTGATCTTTTAGTCTAGGCACTAATTCCCATGTATCATTATTTTATATCTGATTTAATTCTTCATCCATTGCCTTAATCCAATGCTTATCATGTCTAGCTTCTAAAAAAGTTCTAGGCTAAATTTTGGATAATAAAGAGAAATTAATTTTCTTAGATTCACTTACCATCATTATTCTAGTGCAAATTCCTTCATTTATGTCCTTGATGATGTCACTTTCATTATGATTTATCTAGACATATTTGGATGGGGTTTTGGTGTCATTTTTCTCTTTCTCATCTTCATCTAATTCTTCAAAATCTTCCTCTTCAATGATTTCAAGAATGTTTAATGGATCAATAATTCTTTGTGTTCCATCTTCTTCTATCCTAACACTTGAACTTTCAACAATTTTCTTGGTTTTTTTGTTATAAAATTTATAAGCTTTACTTTTACAAGAATAACCAAGAAATATGCCTTCATCTGCTATAGATTCAAACTTACCAAGATTTTCATCAGTTCTCTTTATGAAGCATATGTTATCTAAAACTCTGAAATAATCAACTATTGTTGGTTTGTCTTTCCATAGATCATAAGGAGTCTTTTCACTATTAGCTCTCAATAATGCTTTATTCTGAATATACACTATTGTAGAAACTACCTCTCTTCAATATTTATTTGGTATCTTGGATTCATTTAGCATTGTCCTCAGCATCTCCTAAATTGTTCTATTTCTTTGCTCAACTACTCCAATTTGATGTGGAGTTCTAGCTACTGAATAATGTCTCTTTATTCCATGGTATTCACAAAACTCAATAAATTGATCTGACATGAATTCTCCTTCTTGATATGATCTTAGACACTTAATCTTCAAACTAGTTTCATTCTCAACTAATGCTTTGAAATGTCTGAAAGCTTCTAATTTTTTATTTAAAAACATTACCCAAGTCATAAGTGAAAATTCATCAATAAGAAACATGAAATATTTTTCACCATGAGTACTTTGATTTCTCATAGGTCCACATAGATTAGTGTGAACAAGCTCTAACATATGAGTGGTTGAGTACTCTTTTATTTTGAACCACCTTCTAGTTTGATTCCCATGCTAACAAGGTTCACAAAGCATGTCAGATGGCTTTGTAATCTTTGGAAGATTTTTGACTACATACTTCTTGTTGATGTTGACAATATTTTCAAAATTTATGTGTCCTATTCTCCTGTGCCATAGCCAACTTTCTTCAATCTGACTCAAACAACATCTTTGATCTTTGACGTTAGATAACATATACAAATTATTTCTTATTCTCTAAGCATCTACAACCAACACATCTAAATATTTTCTCCTAATTTCACAACCTTATATATAAAAATTTAGTGTGTTCCCATGATCACACATATGACTTACACTCAAAATATTATGCGTAAGACCTTCTACATACAAAACATTTTTAGTTTTAGTTCTACCATTATCTAAACTTAGTGTACCTTTTTTAGCAATTCGGGTAGTAGTATTATCTTCAAATTTCACTATGCCACCATTGATCTTATTCAAGGTTATGAAATTGAATTTGTCTCCTATCATGTGCCTCAAAGATCCACTATCAATGAACCATGGCTTTTCTTCATTTTTTGCATGAAAAGATGTTTGTACCAACATAGATTTTTTAGGTTATTTCTTCTACCATGAACCTGTCTAAACTTTCTTCTTGATGAATGGAACCTTAAATCTTTGGTCCTTCTTGACTAACTCAAACACAATTCTATAGTAACAAGATATGTGTCTAAATTTGTTTCACTTGTAACATATTATGGCCTCTTCATTAAAGCCTGCTAGAGGAACAAAAGAATTATGGCTTCTGTTTGACTCTGCATGACTTTCCTTCTCATTATTTATGAAATTGTTAACCCTTTTTCAACATTCTATTTTATTCTGACCATATCCATTACAATAAAAATAGGGCCTATTTGTGTATCTCTAACTTGATTGCCTTTTGTATCTCTATTCCCTCCAACCTTCTTTGTTTGAGATGTCCTTTGTATTCTTAACTTCTTCTCTTTTTATTTCCTCTTTTGTAAGAGCTTTAGCATAGCTCTTTCCTTTTTCGTTATCTATGAAAGTAGTGGCCTCCCATTTCTCTTTTTAAAATTTGATACCTGTCTTATCTAACATTTATCTTTGAATCTTTAATATCTTATTCAACATATTAGTGTTATTCTCAAATTTAGAATCATTGGTTGCTCTATCATTAATTGCTTTATTTGTTTTCTCATGATCTACTTTTAAAGAAACAATTTAAATAACATAACTTTCACATGATTTACTTAATTTTTTAATTTGTGTCATTATATCTCCTTCATTATTCTTGGCTTCTTCAAAGTGTGCTTGTAGATCTTCAATTATTTCCTTTGACTCCTTTTCATTTTTCTCGATCTGGAGCTTTAATCTTCAATTCTTCTTTTCAAGAGATTTTAACTCTTATAAGGCACAACTGAGTTCTCCTTCTAGATTTACTTTGGCTTTATCCTATTCTTATTCTTGATCATCTATACTTTTGCTTGCAGAGGCATATTCATGTATGGCCATGAATAGAATCTCTTCTTCTTCTAAATCACTGACTCCACTATCTTTGGTTGAACTAGGATCTTTAGAATACAAACTCTTCTTCTCAAATATATTCCTAAATTTTCCTTTGAAATTATTCTTGTATTTCCTTCTTCATTTTCACCATTGCCCTTATCTAGGCACTTAGCTACAAAGTGTCCAATCTTTCCACAATTACAACATTTAAAAGGTAATTTTCTTTGATATTTACCTATGCCCTTTTTTGGCTTGCGAACGAATAGAGCTCCGTTGTCATCTTCATCATCACTAGAACTATCACTTGATTCTTGAATTTTATCCTTCTCTTTCTTTTATGTCTTGAAAGTAGATTCTCTCTTTGAGGGTTTCTCTTAATCGGTCCGCATCTCATATTCCATAAGAATACCATGTAGCTCATCCATATTTATCTTAGATAGATTATTTATCTCTTCAATTGTCAAAAATTTTGCATCATATCTCAATGTTAGAGATCTCAAAACTTTTTGTACCATAATTGATTCTTCTAACTTTTCTCCAAGACCTTGAATCAAATTAACTATTTGATCAACCTACGAAAGATAACTTGCTATATTTTCTTCCTCTTCCATCTTCAAAGTCTCAAATTGTATTCTAAAATTTTGAAGATTATATTATTGAACATTTTCATCACCTTTATAAATATTCTTAAGTTTTACCCAAGTTTCATGAGCAAATTTACATTGCATAACTTTAACAAATTCTGATTCACATAAACCACATAAAATAATATTTAAATCTTTAGCATTATTTTCACTTGTCTTTATTTATACCAGAGTAGTTACAAGTGTCTGTAACTCTTCATATTCCTCCACCACTACTTACCAAATGTCAAATCTAAGGGCCATCAAATAAGTCTTCATCCTTATGCTCCAAAAATCATAATTTGTCACATCAAACAAAGGTGCCTTATTTGTAGAAAAACCTTCATGTGATCTAACCATCATACTTTCTTGATCTACCTTCAAGCTGTAAAACTTTTTTCAAAGGAAATTGCTCTGATAACAATTATTAACCACAAAATATACTGAGAAGGGGTGGTGAATTAGTATATTGTATATCTTTTACTTAATCTGATTTCTTTTCTTTTAACCACTTAATCACACATTCAAGTTATGCAATAAAAATGAAATAATAATATGCACCACACAAGAGAGAGAGAGAGAGAGAGAAACACCAAATTTTTATGTGGAAAACCAAATTGAAAAAAATCATGGAGAATAATCTCAAGTATATGAATGAGTACTAACTCAAATTACAAATCTCACAAGCACCAATTTGTAGGAGCATCAACCCATTTTCTGAGCACCAATACAATAACTATTTGTGAGCACCAATCTATAGAAGCACCAACCCCTTGAAAATATTAATGAGTACTAACCCATAGGAGCACCAACCCCTATTGTGTATGAAACACAAATATTTCTCAATGTTTCTTACTCAACAAATGATAGAACTCTACAATATCTCCTACTTTTCTCTCTTTGAAAACAAATACAAACCATGCACTCTCTTGCATCTTAAAAATGGCTTCTCAAGCCTTTATTTATACCTTTCCAAATGACCTTTGGCATTCACCCTTTGTGATCCTTCAATATTAATGGAAAATGGCACCAAACTTACATGACCCTTCATATCCTTGCATTTGAAAATTCATATGGTGACCCTTCATAAGCAAATGCATCCTTTCCTCTTTTGTCTTTATCTTGGTGGCTTTTTATATTCCTAAAAGTTTCCCTTCATGGAAAAATATGCCATACCCTATTTTGTCTTCACATGGTGACTTTTGGAATTCCTCAAGATGACTCTTCATGAGAAAATACATCCCATTCCTCTTTTGTCTTTACCCCATGACTCTTTGACTTCTCCATGGGCCCTCTTTTGACTTATATGAAACCAAACAAATATTCATTAATATTAAATAAATATTAACACACATTAGCCAAGATATGAATATTAAAAATACCACTAAATGCAATGGGGCCTTTATCACCAATAATGCTAGACCTTTGACATCAATGGCAATATTTCCAATAGGGTACACCAAAAATGCATGAAACAAAATAAGATATATGTAAAGCTTATCTGGATTAGTAAAATCCAAGATCAAATAAGGTAATCAACTATAATTTATTACAATACATGTTTATATCAATAACATGAACAAATTAGATCTGTTAAACCTAACCAAGGGATCTCTTACCACATAAAACCAATGGAGAGGGTTTCAAATTCTCTAGGAAAATGACATTATGAAATGACCTTATCTAGGTATAATTACATAAAATAAAACTAATATATTTCTCACTAAATATTATGGCACAAATGGGGATAATTAAACTTAAAAAACAATCAAAGGAACATGGTAGGTAAATGGATGCCTAAATCACCCAAAATGGAAGATGAAAATCAAATAAAATCCCTATATCTATACTAAGTTTAAGCATATAGGTAATATAAAAAAGGAGATATATATTTAACACATATTACTTATATAATATCTATCTATCAAATTAAATAGTAATATTTAAGAATAAGAACCTTGGATGAACCTATTGAGTCTCAATCTCTCCCTTGGCCAATGGTGCTTTGCAATAGGTTGTTGTCACTTGTAAGGATCACACTATATAAATCAGATTTAGGCTAAAAGACTCCTAATTTTCATCTAAGACTTCTCAAAAGATATGTACTATTATAAGGAAAAACCCTACGCAATGGGTCCTTCAAATGTAGATTTAGTAGAATTGTGAAATGTAATGATGCAAATATGAACATTCCTCACTATTGGATTTAAATGAGTTTTGTATTTATAAAAATCAATAAATATTAACCCTTGTATTATTTTAGCTAACAAAATCATCCATCTTGATCCCATTAGTTGGAAAAAATTACCATTAGACCTCGAACTAAGTCAGTTAGGCCAACTTAGTCCTAGAACATGTGCTTAATACTTTCTAACAAGATCGACCTAGTTGACTTAGTTTAAAAAGGGGGTAATTGATTAGTTGAGGGATATTGAAAGGATAAATGCTTAGGGAAATATATGAATGAGGTTTGGATTACTTTGGGAGTTGGATAAGTGGGAATGGGTTTAGGTAATGATATAGTTGACCAAAAATATTGCAAAAAACCAATGGTTTTCCCACCCCTTTCCTAGTGAACCCTTTAAGGAATGTACTCAAAGAGATTTAATTAAATAGGTTTCTACAAGAAATAAAGTGACAAAAAATGATAAAGCTTAAAAATATTATGTGTATACACTTTTCATAGAAAGAGAAAAAGTTGTGAGGAAAAAATATAAAAATTTGGCGATGATGAGATGCTTTGGGTAAGTAAACTCAATGAATATATTTCTATTATTTATTTTTAACATTTGTGTTGTTATAATTTTTTTAATAGTATTTATATGGGAATGTCATGAAAGAATCATGATAAGTAGAGGTTGTTTTAGTGTCAAGTGAGGAAGTTCAACATGGTGAGGATATGACTGTTGATGCCCTTGACACAGAACCTAATTCCTACTCTACAAACAATTTTGATTTACACCCTAGTGACAATGTGTATTTTTACACCAAATGTTATATTGATACAAAAGGCACTATATTATCTATTGAGTGGGGTCAAACTTACCATGGTGTGCCAATCCTAAAGAAATTTTATATTGTAGTATTTAAAGGGATATTCATGAGGACATAAAGTTACTAACCTTCACTAATATTGAGGAATACACATTGAAAAACAATCTACATTAAAATGAAATTTGGCCTCTTGGTGATATCAAATTTGACACATCCCCTAGAAATGTACCAAATCATTAAATTTTTTCATAATCGACATCATTTCTAGTTCCTTTTATTTTCATTAAACCCTTCCATAGTTTATTTTGATTCATCTCTATGTTATAATTTCCTTGATGATTTGGATGAAGAGGATATGATGTCTTATAAAACATTATGATCCAAGGGGAAAACTATAATTAACATGTTAAAGTGTCACTCACATTCATATAAACATACATTGAAGGCTTTGAGTCACATACAAAAATATGTCCAAGTTTACGCAATTGAAAACATAAAAGACTAAAAAGACATTAAGAAAAGAAAGAATACATGAAAATCATGCATGAATATATGTAATTTTTCATCTAAGAAACTCATAACATTAGAATATTTAGTAACTTATGTAATCAATAAGATATCAATGTATAAGTAAGAAAAAAATATTGATGTATTTTATGTAGTGTAAGGAACTAGAGACGAACAAGAAATGATAGCCAAAGAGTGATATAACCTGTGGATGAGATCCCATAGTGAGCTTGTTGAAGTCCATATAATCTATAAGATTCTTGTGTCTTATTTGGATTAGAGAATTGATAACATGTGATCACTAGGACACAAATGAGAAAATATGACAAGGGACTAGATTTGAATTATTTGATTAAGTCACTATTGCCTATGTGATTTTTTTGATTTTGTGATAGTATCACCTCTTTAAACTATGTCTATATATGATAATGTGTATGTTTTGCATTCACTCATGTACACTTGTGAAGCATATAAAATATGAAACTAGATATAAATTATATGAAATGGGATAGGATTAGCCTTCATTTATCCTATCTCTAAATATCCAAACTCAAATAAAGTTAATAAAATAAATCCTAATGATACCTAATGATTTAGGATATGACCAAATGGATCTGTAAACCTAGAAAGAGGATCACCTACAACATAATATCAAAGGAAAGGGATCCAAATCCTTTATACCAATAAAAAATGAATTAACTCTACCTATATCTCTATTTTTAATTAGTAAAATATTTAAAATAAATAATTTAAGTAAGGGGGAAGGTTTAGAAACATCAAAATGGGTAAGGATCCATGGTAGGAAAATAAAGGACTAGGCTACTTAAAATGGAAGGATGACAAGTTCAAACAATCATATAGCTACACTAAGTATACATATAGAGAAATATTAAACAAGGATACAAATTCATTTGATAATTAATTATTCAATTTATATATAATAAATGAAAGAGATAGATTTATAATATACTTACCTTAAGAGGACCCATCGAGCCTTAATATTCCTATTGGTTAATTGTGAACTTTAATATATATTTGTGGTTACATGAAGATGTTAAAGGATGAATAAATATCTAAGATAAAATAACTCATCATAATGAATCTCCAATACTCCAAAAAAGAATCTTTCCTTCAAGACAATATCATAAACAATAACCCCTCTAGGTGTAGATGAGGGTATAAATTTGAGAAATAGAAAGTAGAATGAATGTCTCTCCCATTGGAATGAAATTTTAACTTCTATTTATAGTGATCAATAGCCATAATCCATCTCAAAATTTAATTTGATTCCATCATCCCACCATGATGTAGTTAAAAATGGGTCAACCAACCTCAAACTAGGTTGGTCTAGCTGATATAGTTATGAATATAAAGATGACATGTTTGAAACTTCAATTAGGTCAATGTGGTAGGGAAGGGACATATTTTAAATAATAATACATTAGACTAGGCTGATGTAGCAAGAAACATATGTAATAATATAGCTAGAGGATGTAAGATGGAAGGAAATAAGTAGGAGGTCAAGTTTGAGGATGATATAATGTATATAGGAATGATAGTTAGGAATTAATATCTCTCGTAAAGCACTAAAGGCCTATCAACCCATTTTAAAGTGTACCCTTTAAGGCATGAACTTAGGGATATTGAATCTTGATAGGTTGGTGTAAGAGAAAACATCAATAAATTATAAAGTGAAAATTTGTATATGTATTTAGAAATAGGTATTGAATAACTGTGCACAAATTAATTGATGTAAATAAACTAAACATAAGCATGCATATGATAATATTTTTAAATTTTGTAGATTTTTTTTTGTTTTTTTGAATATATGAACTAAAAAAAGGAATATGGAGAAAAAAACTAATCTATGAGTGTAAGGGACTCATAATCAATGGGTCATGTGTCTAGGATCATAGTAGTGACCTTTCATGAATGAAAAGTGCCATATTATTATGAATGAATTGAGCTAAATTCTAAATATGAATAATTATTTACTTCTATATTATAATAATCAATATCATAATGATAATTTGAAGTGTATTACACATGATGTGGATATGGTGAACCTTATAGATTTTGGGAACACATAATGGAATTTATAAACCACATGTTGGTGCCATGTGTCAGACACCCTAAATTATATGTAATATCAATATGTGATACATAGGAGTAGAGAGACTCTCTATAATCTATGATTAATATCTAATAAAGTGTCATTTCAAGGATAAGCCTTCTTGGAAGGTTAGATATCAAAATTTTAATTTTCTAAGGAGAATGATCCCATTTCTATGTTTCAACTACAATCTGACATGTAAGAACCATATATATATATATATATATATATATATATATATATATATATGAATATGATAGGGGTATTCATATGGGATACCCCAAACTTTTATGATCTCATTAGCATATATATACTTTAAAAACCTATGAAATATAAAATGTACTACATAAATATGGTGAATCCATGGGTGCCTTAATAATATATCAAAGTGCTTTGCACTAGGTATGATTGTAAACCTGGTGGCCACATGTTGGACCAGCGTATAATGGTAATGTAATATCATATATAGAACTTTTAATGTGACTATTAAATCATTTTATTTCCATGGTCTTAAGAATAAAATCCTAATATGTTTATTCAAGATGATTGATAAGTTTTATTTTACACATATTCACACTTAAACTATCTTCAACCATAACACTTTAAATAAGATGGTGATCATTGTGTGCATGAATGAAAAACAAGTTCAAATCCACATCATCATATAATATATAATGTTATACAAATTTGATGTGTGTCCTATAGGGCATTTAATTATGGTAGGCACTAATGATTCCATTTAAAGGATATGGTTCCTTTGTATGAAAATGATATAAAAGTGGAGGGGATGTGCATTGTATGAATAATGCACTCCCAATGTATATGTTATTTCATTAGTTGTATGTGTAGGAAAAATCACTGTATATTTTCATTTATTTAGTTTCACTTTATTTTTTTTGTGAACTATCTATAAGTGTGCCCATATCAATGATTTTTTCATCTCTCAAATCCTAAATCTTGTGCTTCAAACTAATGAATCTATTAGTAGTGTGCTTTGATGCACTATTAAAATTATAAAAGGCATTCTAATAAAAATATTTTAGAATATAATAATTCACATCAACCTATTTAATGGGAGGTAGATGAGAATATAATGTGTAGAGTATGTTCTAAAAGTACATGTATTATTGCATTTTAATCATTATTATTATTTGGTATCACCTTATATGGTGGTTTGATTGAATTCATTATATTTTAATCTATATGCATTACATAATTAAGCTTATTCATCACCAATAATTTTACATCTCTTTCATTTACTACGTGGCACAAATATATGAATGACATAAACTTATTATATAGTATGGAATCATGAAGGGGTGGAATCAAGATTTTATTAAAGATATATTGTAATTATATGTTTTCCATAGGACTTGTCATTTTAGATAACATTGTCTTGTACCTTAAGACATATTCTATGATAAAATAATTAGATTTATTTTTGAGTCAAATAATTTGAGAATATGAAATATTCTCACTAATATGATTGAAAAATTTGCCATGAACATACCATCTAAGGGATTGAACACATGGATAGATTGATGTGGTAAGTGATAAAACCATTGTAAATCATATTATTTTAGACTCCTTGGAAATAAATGGGTAAACAATTTTCCATTGGACACATAGTGAAAACATGTTATGTGGAATGATCTCAAATGATGTTTGGGATCACCCTTTCCATCATATAGTGTAAGCTTAAGTTTCGTAAAACATGTAGGTAAAGGATATACTATTATATGTTTTGCCAACATAGTATGTAATAAAGTGTGAGAATAAAGTGATTTATTATATTTCAAATCACATTTATCCAAATGTGACACTTTAGTTTGTATATATAAAAATCTTGTGCATAAGGGATTGTAATCATGAGAAGAATAATGTGTGTTAACTAAAGGTGGTGTTCCCAGTGATATTAGGAATTTACATATTATTTTTTTAAATCCATTGGGTTACCCCCATTGTAAATGGTGACACAAAATTTGTATCAAATGGTTTCAAGAAAGGTATATAATCCAAAATAATGGGAATTTCATAGGATTAGCCTTTAGATGACTTATTAATCTCCTCTCAAATAATATTTATTAATATAACCTACATATCTTGATTCTTTGAAACATATTCTTGTAACTATTTCTTATCTATATCATCAAATATATAAATGGGGTCTATCATTATTGTATTATGAAATTAAATTTTAAAATATTCAACTTTGGAAGAACTTAGTATATCATGATGTGTAATATATATAGAAAGCAATTCTTAACTAACCATCATTTCATTAAATTTGGACATATTCCAGTCTAAATTAAAACCCAACACTATTTGTACTACCTTTTATAGTGTCAAAATTAGAAATATATATTGTTATTATCATATTCTATTTTTTATTTTTTTTTGGTATTAGATATCATATTTTTTGTATTCTAACTTGAAGGCTATTGGAATCCAATGTTAAACAACTATGTTCTTGATTTATTTTTGGTGAATCAATTAAATGTTTTTGTTATAAAGCATGGAAATAATTAATATTTTAGTCTAAAGTAATTCTTGAAAAAATTAATTTTTAGGATCAATTAAATATTCTTTGTAACACATGGTAGTACTTAATAATTTTTTTAATGTAATTATTGAAAATTTTAATTTGTTAGATCAATTAAATGTTTTTATTGCAAAGAATGGGAAAATTTTATATTTTATGTTAATTATAATTTCATTATATTAAATATTTATAAGTGAATCCATATATTAAATATTAATGTTTTGATTCCTTTTCAATATTATACAAGTTTATGGAAAGGGCCATTTTATCTTGGCATTGAATATGTCATTTTTTTGGTGGTGATTTCTCATGCTTGGTGTTCAAACCTATCATGACTTCATTAATTTACATGGATGATGATGGTGGATTGGATTTTGGCTTCTCACTGTAGGGGATATTTAAACAACATGGTCTCCTCTATCGTGAGTTAATTATCTCTACCCTATGCTTGGTAAAGGATATTTGTTCTTTTTTCCTACTAATGAGTTCATTTTTGATTTTTATGGAGATAGGTTTTGATAGGGGGTTTGAATTAGCTATCATGGAACATTTTATCTATGTTAAACTAGGAACTCAATAAATGGCCATTTAGGAGGAGGTTTCTAAATTCAAACTAAAGGATGCTTTTTGTATCCCCTCATGAATCATTCATTAATCCATTTGGGAGGATATTATAATGGTGTATAACCAATATTATGCCCATATAAATGTGAATTTAGAGGTATTTTTAATCTTCAAAATTAACATCTTAAGAATTTTGGGTTATAAAGGGATCATTCAAATGGTGGTGGAAAATTTTATCCAACCTGAATTCAGGTCAGGACTGGTGTAGGATATAGAGGAATAAAATCTTCTTTCTCCCACTCATCTTTTATTTTTGGGGTTTGAATAGTTGGGGCTCATTCCCTTATAGGTGTTTAGGGAGTTGGAGAGTAGAATTGTAAAATTGGTCAACTTTGTAAATATTTTGGGTTTGTAGAGTAATTCAAGTTTGGGAATGGTTGGTCCTTTTCTTAATGTGGACCAACTTTATTCTCCTCTACCTCTGATCTTGAGGGATTTATAGCCCTTATCCTTAGTTATGATGATTGTGGAAGCTAAAATTATATAAATAAAGTGTGGTATTTTTGTAGTTGGTCTTATTGTCTTAGTTGGGGTTGAGAATTATTTGAGGTTTTCTCATTATTATGTGTCTGGATCCTTCCAATCTTATTTTTATATAAATAAACATGAGTGGTAGAATTAAGGTGGTCCAATCAGATATTGAGATAGGTGGATTATTTAATCAATAAAAAATATTCCTCTTTAGTACTCATTAGATGAAAATGAGAATTGTCTTGATGAAGTGTAGGAAGCTTAAATGTTCCTTTTTGTTGAATTATAGTAGTTGGTTTCCTTGAGTTTGGTCTACTTGAGAAAGATTTATTTTATGTTGGTGTCTCTATCTCTATTGGTGGTCTATCAAGAGGTGGTTTCTAGAACACTAAAGTGGTTTCTAGCACTATGTTGGATCCTTTTGGTTTCTCCTCACTCTTGGCTATTGACTTGGATCCTAAGGTGGAAGCCCTAGTAAGAGGGGATGATATGGATCATCCTTCTTGTTGATGCTTCTATTTTGTCTTACTTGGTTGTTATTTGTTTCAATATTTTTGATGGGTTCCTTATAGTTTTTAGTGACATGTCTTGAATGTTATATTTATTCTTAGGGTTTGCACCCCATTTCAGGACCCTCTTTAGTTAATATAGTGGATTAAAGAGTTGTCTTTATTTTTGGATCTTGGGTGTCCCCCATGATTTTATTTTTTTATATTTTCATAGCCTTTTATGAATGGAAAAGGTAGCCTCAAAACCTTATCATTAATAAATTTATATATGTGTGTATATATATGTACACACACACACACACACACACACATTAAATGAATTAATGAAATATTTTAATAATATCCATGAGACCAAATAGTCTTGGGACCAATCACTGCATCAAATTTGTTTCCTACTAACACAACCACTTAAAAATAAGGGTTGACATAGTAATCTTGTAAAATTTAAAACCCTTATAATGTAACTCTTCTAATATGAATTTTGATTAGAAAAATTGACATAATTTTAATCAATATAGCATAATTAAACATCCATGTAACATTTATCATAGCTCAAATTTAGCTTCATATAATATTAGATAACAAAACCATAGGCTATTACAACACAATAAATACAACTAAGGAGAAATATATATTGATATTGATATAAATAATTTATGGTTACAAATATATTCTCAAAAACAACCATGAAAAATACAAGTTCTCAAAATATATCAAAAACATCCATGTAACAGGTGAATTTATCACACATATCTTTGTAACAATTAGTGAATTTATCAAAATATTCATATTTAATCTAAATCCAATTTCATGTGCCCTTGATATTGAATGAAATAACTAAAATTCATTGTGGTAGTATCTATAAATAAAATCTCTACAAACCATTCTTCATCTTTTCTTTCCTAGTTAATGGAGCCATATATTAATGGGATCTCTTTATATGAGGTGTGTCCAATCAGAGCCATTCTTTTATACAATCAAACAAAATAAAAATACATAATCAGTTATCCTATCATAGTAAACATGTTTCAAATTATAGTCTAAGTAAAATAAAACATAATTCAAATAAAGATGACTAATGAATTCAATAGTAAACACATGTGACTATAAAAACAATTAAAGGATGTCAATGCATTAAAAAATGGAATTCAACATATCTAGGTGTTATATCTACCAACATCAAAATCCATAAATGTATGTAATTTATTCATTAACAGTATTCAACATTAATTAAATATAATAATTAAATTAAATATAATTTAGATTAATAGGTATTATGTATTTAATAACAACAAAATTCAACAATGCATTCAATTCCATTTCAGACATTAAGTTAGTGAAAATAAGAAGAGTATTAACCTTAAATATGTGTTTGAATTGAGTAAAAATTTTATCATTATTGAGCTTGACATTGTGACTTTGATATTTGGTTTAGATTTTAACTATATTTTAGTGACTTTAATGTTTTATTTCTTGCTTCTTACACTTTTTTGTTCCTCACATTTTTTCCAACAACTCGCACATTTAAAAATATGCTAAATCTTTTCACTATTTTTATTATTTGTCTCTTTTAGTTCCATGTTCTTTAAGTATTTGTGAATAACTTGCACTATCAAAAATATGCCACAATTTCTCACTTTATCACAATTTTGGGTCTCTTCACTATATTTAACTTTCATGCTTTGACACTTTTGAAGTCAAGTCTTTCTTTGTAGTCAACCATTTTTTCACAAACAAAATAAATTTATGAACTCTTCTCAAATAGGATTTTTAAATATTTCATAATTCAAGTTTAAAAAAGTTTTATCTTCCTAGTTTTAACCATTTATGATTTCACAATACTTGAATTTACTTAGTGTTACAACTTATCTACACTAGAATAATTACAATTTTATGAAATAACAAGGCAATGTAAACTAGCACTATCACACTCCTTCACACTTTGAAAAATGTTTTAGATGAAGGAAATAGAATGAAAAAATAAGGTGAAGCAACAACAAATTTCCAACATGAAATTATGTAATAAAATCAAGACAACTATAATTTTACATATAGACATCCACAGGTTGGGAAGGTATTAAAGCACTAAGTTTACAAAAAATATTGCAAGCTCTAAATCATGAAAAATATATGGCCCATAGTAAAAATAATCAGTAGTAAATAAATCAATGGTCATTTAGATGTATACATCCCATCAGAGCCACCAAATGAAAATTTATGTCATTAATGTGCATGAATAAAGCATCAATGGACATTCCAACAAATTTAAAAAGTGCTCTAAAATCATTAAAGTAGTTAATTATAGCTCAATTATCCAAGATAGAGTGTTGTGAAATATAATAAGTGACTAGACCATTTTCATCCATATATGAGAATATTTTCAATTACAAGTGTAACACTATTTGGTAATTTATAAGAACATGGAAGATAATGAGATGGATATTATAGATAACTTTATTTTCACCTAAGATAAATTTTATATTATATACATAGATAGAATGTTAGATAAGGTGTCATTAGATAACACATTCCCACATTACACAAATATGTTTGAATGAATTGAAAGATAAAGGCGACTTAAAGATGGAGGGTGAGAAAGTTATAGTTATGAAAAAACACAATTCCAAAATGACCTATTGGCGATGTAAAACACTAGTTTACATATTTTGATAGATATACCTAAGGTATTTACATGTCTAGACAATTTTTATAATGTATTCGGTAATACCACAAGTGAAAATAATGTTTAAATGACCAAGAATTGAAGGATTGTATTGCTTACATTTGTGTGATGGATTTTAAAGCCTATTATAAATTATTTAATCTCAATGTTAATTTCAACCATACGGTATTCATAAAATGGATAAACATCCAAAACATAAGGGATATGATTAATAACTTGGAAGATTACCCTAACCATTGGACCAAGAAATAATATATTAACAAAACACCTATTCAATCTTTGAGGTTAGGTGTGAGAGTAGGGATGACACTCATGAATCATTTATTTGGCTACTTAATGACAACTCATGTGGAAAAAACATGGGTACCTCCTATTTCAATGAACTTATATAATCGATAAATCCACCAATTAGGGGAAGTATTAACTTTTAATTTGTATGAAATTTTTGTTGAGACATATCTTAGGAGTGATTTCTTCAAGATGTCTTATATTGTCGATGCCACCTACACCATAATAGAATTTCCAGGCATCCCCAGATAGACATCTAATTATAGATAAGTACTAAAATATTTTTAAAAGTTATTTCTACATAAGTTAAGATGGAACATGAAGGAGTTATATAATCAATTCTATCCTCCCACATATCAAGTCATCAATGAGAAACTCATGGCTTGACTTTTAGATGAAATGATTGAGAGAATTCATAACATTATAGCCTACTAGTTGTAACATGGGTAAATTATTACCAAAATTGAAGGACTAATATAAGCTCACTTTAAATTACCATGATATGCTCCTAAAAATATTTCTAAGCAAGAGGTATTATATGAAATAGTTCATGGTGTTAAAAGGATTTGTAAGTAAAATAAGGAACAATTATGGAAAGCCTCATTTCATAAGAAATCTCTTAATATATTCGATCATGATGTTAAGATATGGGACCTAAAATGGAGTGTCCAAATATTTAAAATTCCTACTGGCAAAAGTTTGAATTAGTTATTAACATCACACCACATCCACATAATTAAGCATTCATCAATATAGCAGATGAGAAAATAATGATGAAAAACATGAGAAGGTTAGGCATCATAACATCTATAAATATATATAAGAGGGAACAAAAACCTAAAATGGAATAAATACCAGATGATTCCCAGTAAGAAGAGAAGAGACAAAATATTTTCTAATGATCAAAATATCTATGACATACTAGCCATGTGTAATCAGCTAAAAGTGGTAATTAGATATTAGGAGTGTAACTTGATTTAACCTACTCCTAGATTAGACCTAGACCTATCCTATAGAATTTACCACACATTTATAGTCATTTAGAAAACCAAAGTCACCTATAGTTAGCTAAAACATAGTCCCAAGATAAATTTCTTAGATCCCAACCCAAATTTCTCAATAATCTACCAAATGGACATTAGAACCACATTTGGGACACTACAACCACATGGAAATAGTGTCCCCAACTAGGCTTTACTATCCTTATCCCTAAATCTACTAAATGAATAATTTTTATAATGTGTGCCCCTCCTAAGGTTATCCTAAGCACATTTTCTTACCTGCATAAGCTACATATCTCTATAAACATAAGTCTGATTGACTTATATTCACTAGATAGAAAATAGATGAAAAAACACATTTAAACCAAAGACAAGTCTAGAAAAATTAAGGTATTTGATCCCTATTATGCCCTACCTACATATTACCATTTAAAATAGCCCCAAGCCCATTTTTCAAATATTTCAAAGCTCAAGAACATTCAAGGCATCTAAGTTCACTCTCATTATAGAATTCACTTGCACTTGCATCAAGCACTAGGTGGGAGGACTACATCAGGTTTGATCCCTCTTCAGTTTATTGGTATGTAAGAAACTCTCTTCACAAAGGGGTCTTGAGGGCATACATCCTATCCTAATAATGAACACATATTATTGATCATGCCATACTTATAAGGAGGATTAGGTTTCACATATTAAATCAAGTTTTACAGGCACACCACAAAGTTCTAAGTTTCATGTGTGCAAGAATAGGACCTAAAAACATAGGTATAAATTCTCCTAGAAAATAAGAATATTCCCATAAAGGGGACACTACCACAACTTTTAGGACACTGTAGTAACATGATGGTACTATCCATATGGGGTACTACTATCTAGTGAGTAAATAGATTTCATAATCTTATTGATGACATTTAGAACTATCTAGAACTTAGTTTTTAAAACCTAGATAATCTATGATAGTCACTTTTTAGATAAGTTTATATTTAATCCTATTTATTACTATTTTTAAAAAGTCAAAGAAGGTAAAATGACATAACAAATCAGTTCTTAATTATTGAAATTTATTCAATTTATTTAGACAGCTTATCCCTTTAATCTAAATGTAGGATTTACATATTTAAATCCTAAAAGGTTAAATCATTTGGTAAACCCAACTTACTTCAAATATTCCTTCAAAACCCTAGCTTACATTAATCCAATTTTTTATGCAATAATTTAGGGCTACCTACTTATTTTTTGATTTTTTTAGACAACCTAACTAATTAAAAGTAATTTAATATTAGGGTTTCAATTTATTTTACATATAATTTAAATTAGTAAAAAAAACCCTAACCCTAGATTCTCTTAGGGTTTATATCCTTTTTTCTCATATTTTTATTGACTACTATTATTTTTATGAAATTCATATATTATATTTTAGTAAATATATTTTGATTTGTTTACTATATGCTATATAATAAGGTTCTCTCTTCTATTAAGAAGAAGTGCTAGATTAGGTGGGAATCCTATAGAGCATATTCAAATTCCTACTATCCAAGCCTATAATAAGGATAATGAAACTATAAAAACTCCATATATGAATGCTTTACACCCTGATTACATGGAATTTAATGGCTAAGAGTGAAATGAGGTCCACATTGAGAATTAAGACACATTACCTCCACTTAACAATAATGACATAATTATGAAGAAATATGAGGTATTACGAGGCTTTAGAGATAAAATTTAGGAACAACCCCTTGATCATATATAAATTATATAGGCCATATTATAAATTGAGAATAAGACAAACAATGGTCAATATTCAACCCATCTAATTAATAATGTTATCACAACTCTAGTGGGGACAACTTAACCAACTCAAATAATATAACCCAAGATAGTTATTCAACCATCAATGACAATGAAATCACTTGTGGCTAGTTTCTCTTCTCCAAATGTACAATACCTTATGAGTGAGGTTTAAAATCTATAATATAAGGTGTTGCATTTTGAGAAGGGAGTAACTAGGCCATCCCATGCCTTAGATTTCAAAATTCTCTTACATACAGCTTTAACACATCACATAGAGGCACTTAATTTTACATCTAGTTTCATGGCACCCAAGATCACATTATATGATGTCAAGGGTGACCTAGAGAATCACCTCAGAGCTTTTTATGTGGTATGCTTATACTATGTGTTTAATGATTGTCTTATTTTAAAACTATTTATACATAGTCTCAAGGATTATTCCCTATAGTGGTTCTATAATTTTACAAATTCATGTATCAAAAAATTCAATCCTTTATATGACATGTTCCTAGAACACTTCTCTATCAACATCTGTGATAAGATATTATATGCACAAGTGGCACATGTAAATCAAATGTCAAATTAGCCTATAGCTGATTATGTGTTACAATACAAGATGATATTATCCAAATTTAATAGCCCCATAGAAGACAAAGAGATTTAGGTATATTTAAATAGAGTCTATTACCAACACCACATGAAGCTATCTTGTTAAATAATTTTTTCACATATATCGATATGTGCCACATAGTTAAGGAAAGAGATGTTAAGCTCTTATTAATGGGTAAACTTAAGTACACAAATGGATTATAATAAACTATTAAGAGTTAAAAAAAATATCCATACAAGTTAAGGGATACAAAAAACAAAAGTTATCAAAATTACATAGTCAAAAAAAAATTTGAGCCATCTCCTAAATTGGTTTTATCCAATCCTCAACATAGAGTCTTCAGTAATCTTCTAGAGTCACCAACATGGGTTCTACAATAACTATTGGAATGCAATGTCATATGTCTCCCTCCCATTAAAGAGGTTGTTATGAAACAACCTCTTCAAATTATTTATGATTAAAATGAATTCTAAAAGTATCATAGGGTACCAAGTCACATGATAAATAGATGAATTAGCCTAAAGCATAAGATACAAGATCTCATTGAGGTTAACATTATTGATGTGGGCACACCCAAAAAGGTATTAAAACAAAAAAATAGAGGATGAGGCACTAAATATAATTTTATATCCTTTCCTAAATCATACAATGAATGAGATAGGTGGAACATTAAGTTTTCACTATACATACCAAGTACATCTAGCACCAAATTCCTATCACATAGTTATAGAAGAAAAACATACACTACATAACATTATTGGCATGTTGAAATTATAGTGACACCTAGACCACTTATCACTTTTTTAGAGTAGGATATTGTGGATGATGACATATACTTACATGTTCTCTTCATACAATCATACATAAACCACCATCTTATTCATAGTGCTATGGTCGATAATGGGTCAAACATAAACATGTGCACCATGACACTCTTATAGAATTTATGTTAAATAGAGTGGGATTTATTCCCCATAAATATAGTCATTATTAGTTTTAGTGGTGAAATTCATAGCTCCATTAGGGAGATTATGATTCCATAATAGGTTAGACCAACACACATATCCACTTGGTTCCTAATAGTACCTAGTGTAGGTGTATTTAATATATTATTGGTTAGGCCATGGTTACAATAGTTCCAAGCCATACCATATATAGTAAAATGATTAATAAAGTATATAAAATTTAATCATGTGGTTAAGGTTGATGGTGTCCCATATGAGTATCCTTTACCCATCCCAAAAGCAATTCTAACATAGTTTCCAACTACAGTTCTAACATAGACACTAGTTACAGTTGCATCACCATTACTAGATATTGTATGGTTATCAATTAAAATAGAGAGTATATATACTATGAATACATAAAAATATTTAGTAGAGTAGACCATGTATACTCCTATGGTATATAAATGCATGCATACTCTCCCATGGAGACCATTACTAGAGATACCCTTGCATCAATGATATGTCATAGATTCTAGAGGACCTTCCTCTACTATTTTAGATTGAGATCAATTTTATTTGGGTATATGGGTTCTAAAAAAAAGGAACTTACATCACCTACAACTTATAATTATAATATATGGGTCACTAAGATCCTTATAGTTCACATGGAATCATAGTCAGTGCCATAACATCATGCATCATCGCATAAGTAGTTTCAGACTTAGATTATACAACATAATAGATCATGGGTTCATAGTTTCCCTTTCACATTACACACATGATCATGGTTACCCTATTTAACATAGGTCATGTTGATAATGAGTCTCCCATGAGACTAATTGGTTAGTATGGTTCCTACTCTTGTACATACTTCCTTCTCTCTCTTGCTCCTTGTACATAGTTTATTTTCATTTGCTTGTACATAGCTTATGCTCAAAAAACACAAAAATAATATAACATGTCAAAATAAAAAAACATTAAAATATTTAAAAAAATAAAATTTATATATTGTATGCATTCCTAAGTTTACATTTATACTACTTATAAAATATTGCATATTTCTAGTTATCCTAGTATAGGCAATTTTATCATACACGTCTTCATCACTTATTCTTATCATGTGATTGTAGATTCCAAATAGGACCTTGATCCACTACACTAATCTAGACAATATATAATCTACCCATTAGGGGAATTTACACATATCCAATTTTATACATTTGATACATCTCCCCACTTGGGGACATCTCATACACAACTGCTACTACCAATTTTTATCTTTACGTACTATACGTTCTAGTTTACGTATTGATTTATCTTGATATTGATCATTACTCCTCATTTTTCATATTTTTTGTTGACTATCACTACTTAGACTCAGTATATATGAATCCTAACATCTACATATAATAGTAATACAGAGTTTTATATGCTTTCATTTCTAGTTATCCTAGATTAGACTTGATTATGTTGCTATGCTTCTTCCATATTTGAGGGAATTTGAATATGTCATTGTTATTTGGATCTATTCCACTTGTCTGTTTGTATTCCTTGGACATGTGCGCATGTCCCTTGTGTGTTATTTCTTGCTTCTATATGTAGACATTTGAACATGTCCTTCTATGTGGTTCTAATCCACATTGCTTGTTTCTTGTGTATGTGGACATTTGAACATGTCCTTATATGTCTACATTATCAAATTTAGTGACATGTGCCCATGTCCCTTATATTGTGGCCCCTTGGCCTATATTTTTTATGCCTCATTTGCTTGTATGTATGTTTCCTTGTATGATTTTACACCATGACACTTGTATTTGTTTGTTACACAGACACACACCATTTTTTAATTCTATGAGGGACCTCATGCATCTACCCTTTCTACTTGGGTGTCGTGATGGACATCATGCCCCATATTCCTAGGTAGTTACATAGATTTATTGTTATACATTGATTACATCTATCTTGACACCCCTGTGTATTGTTATATTACAATATACATCTCACATTACTTACTCATACTCAGATTCATTTACATTTCGATGTTATGTTTGTACATTGTATTCAAATATAATGCACATGCTCTGACTAACACATTTTGTGTAGCTACCTATTTAGAGGGAATTTATTAAATATATTTCACAACTACCCTCAAAAGAGGAGGAATTCATATGGGTTTTCCATAGAGATTAGGCTCCTACTTTTCTATTCATAAATAAATTTCAGCACATAGGCTCAATTTCATAAATCAAATATAGGGAAGACACAATAAAAAATAGAGACTCAGATAATAATTTATATCACCTAGATTTTATACAAGTTAGAAATTATCGACTAGATTGGGACACTAGCACCAAAGGGTGCTACAAGGTGCTACTATCTAGTAACCCAGCTTTAGGATAGTCTAGATCATTCAAGCTAGTACACTATGTATGGTTCAAATTTGCATAAATACAATCATAGGTTTGATAGTTATGTTCATATTTTGCTTAGTTACATTCATTTTTTCTTAGATTCATACCAGTTGCTTAGATTTGGGGGAATCTTGTGCAACATGATCACTCCCACATTTAGTTTAGTTATACAGATTTATGTATTACATACTTAGTTTGGATTTACTATATTCAAAAACTAGATTGGGGGCATGTATGTGGCACATGGTTTCCATACATTTAGTTACACACAAGTTAATAAAATGGAATGATAAATTACATGTCATTCTCTATGCTATATACACTTTCTATCACATTTTAAATTATCACTAAATTTATGCCTTACTTTATTTGTAGTGGTTGGCATTCCAAAGTGGCCTAAAGCCACCTAATATACCCAAGTGTATGTGGAACTAACATAAACAATTATATTTACTCAGTCATATGATTTTATCACTTTATGAAGTTTAGTTACAGATGCATATACTTCACATAAATGGGAAATGATGGAGTCATGACCTACTTGAGTTATTGAGCCACCCACATGAGAGGCTTAAACACACTTACAGTCTTATCCAAACTATTCATAGATTAGGATCCATTGAGCAAGGGTGGGTAATGATGGATTCAAAACTAAATTAATTTATTTAGACACCCATATGATTATTAAAGAAGCCATCAACTCAATCCAATCTATTCAATGATATGATCACTATATACACTCACACACATAGGTTGTCACTTAGATCATGAATTGTTTCATGTACCTAATAAGGATATTAATTTATATCATATTTCACATACATGAACCCAAATTCACATACTTAAATTCAGCTATATGGGCTCCACTTATAAGGTAAGTCCAAGAAGACATCATTTTATTTTATACTAGTCATTTTGCTTTGTTGCATTTATATCATAAAGGGGGTCCAAATGTAATCACATAAAATTAGTAATTAGATGGTAAGAGTGTCACTTAAGTTAACCTATTCTTAGCTTATCATTAGACCTATACTAGAGACTTTGATATAATTTTCAATTCATTGAGCAAGACACACTTTTCTAGTCATTAAATAGGTTAAAATATAGTCTTAAGACAAATTTCTCAAATCCCAACCCAAATTTCTTAGTAGTCTACCAAGTGGACATTAGCACCACATTTGAGACACTATAGTCACATGGTGCTAGTGTCCCCAATTGGGCAATACTATCCTTATCCCTAACTCTCTTGAATGGATACTTTTTCAAATGTGTACCCCTCCTAAGGTTGGCCTAAGAAAATTTTATTATCTTCACAAGATAAAAATATCTATAAACACAAGTCTAATTGACCTCTATTCATTAGATAGAAAATAAATGCAAAAACACATTCAAATAAAAGACAAGTTGAGAAAAATTAAAGTATTTGATCTATATTCTAACCTAATTCTACATACTATCATCTAAAACATCCCTAAGCAAAAATTTTAAAGATTTAAAATCTTAAGAACTTTCAAGGAATCTAATTCTACTCTCATTCTATCATTCATTTTCACTTTCATGAAGCATTAGGTGTGATAAATACATTAGGCTTGGTCCCTCTTCAAAGTATTTGTATGCAGGAAACTCTCTTCACAATGGGGTGTTGAGGATGTACAACCTATCCTAATAGTGAAAATATAATTATTTCTCATTCCTTACTTGTAATGAGGATTAGGGTTTCCATACTAAATCTAAATTTCTAGGCATAACACAAAGTTCTAAGTTTCATATGTGTAGGAATATATAAACATAAGTGCATGTGCTCCCATAACATAGGAATATTCCCATAAAGGAGACACTATCACCACTTTGAGGACACTATATCAACATGGTGATACTATCCATATGGGGAGATACTATCTAGTGAGAAAACATATTCTAGAATCCTATTGATGATACTTAAAATTATCCAAAACTCAATTTTTAAAACCTAGATCATCTTTGATAGTCAATTTTTAGATAAGTATATATTTATGCCTATTTGTTACTATTTTTAGAAATTTAAAGAAGGTAAAATTCCATAAAAAATCAATGCTTAATTATTAAAATTTATTCAACTAATTTAGACATCTTAGCTCTTTGATCTAAACATAGATTTACATAGTTAAACCCTAAAAGGTTAAATCACTATGCAATAAAAACTACATAGAAACCAAAAAATATAACTAAATCACATGGGATAGATCAACCATAATATGATGAGGTTACTCAATGTTTTCCTTCCACAACTAATTTAGGCCCTACTCCTAGGATAGTTGATATTGTAGATGTTATTGAGTAATATAAGGATGGTTTTGATAATTTAGTTTTAATGCAAATTTCCCATATAAGGGAAACTCTAAAATTCACTAAGGTATACACAAGGCATAATACATCCAAGTCAAGTAACCTCATTTTTGGTTTACCTACAATGTTGGAGATTGAAAAATATACCTAAGTATTAAACAAAACTCTTATTGTTTATGTTAGTGCATCTTATACCACGGGTGTATCATCACTAGCCTTGGTCTCATTAACCAATGTACATTATTTTTCTCTTGACTACACATCAATTAAGGTTGGAAAATCTACAAATCCCAGTTTATTCAAAATAAAATAGAAAATTGATTAACCTTAAAAACTTGGAGGTAAAGGAAAACTTATTGAAATATTCTCCAATATTTTATTTGTTTCTTTCATGGATATAATCCTACTTATATCCCCTCCATATTTCACCCTATTGAACACTACATGTACTATTACATTATCTTTCATTAACCTACCCTTTTCACCTCTCTTACTTCATAAAACATAACTCTACTCCCATAGGAATAATATTGGATTGAACAATTATATGCTACACATATTGAAAATCAATATTCAATGATTGTAGATGAGCCCCAAATGAGAATAAAATATGATAAATCTACTGATACCATAAAAAGTGTTACCAAAAATAAGGTAATGTAGGTAAAATCATCAGTTTGGCACAAGGCTAAAGAAAAATTATTTTCTCTAACCAAGAAGAAGACTAGAGTAGGACAACTCTTAGTACAAATAATATTATACTTATTTCATCCTTAACCTTGGAGAAATATCAGTTAGAATGGTAAATGGCATGAAATAAGAGATAAATATATTAGAAACATGGACTAAAGATTTGGTAGCTTGAGGTTTAACAAATCAAGTTATTGTATCTTTAAGATATATTTTTGATATATTCATTGAAAGTTTTAGTGCTAAGAAACAATCCATTCCTCTTATACAAAATATAAATATACATATGACAAAAATTTATCAAAGAAAAGGAAGGTTTAAATTTATGGATAAGGTTTATTGAAGACAAATATTCCTAGAATTGAATTTTATTATTATTAAAGACATTGGTGTAGCCTAGACTAGGGATAACTTAGTGAGATCTTATTTGATATAATGGGACAACAAGATATCAATAATTGGTATTAGAATCAATATGGCTGAGAGAAAAAATATAGAATTTTTCAATGAGGTCAAGATTGAGACCTTTTTTTTTAGGATGGGAAAATTATGTTTGTAGAAATTTTTAATGCAAAACTAGATCAATTTATTCAAGATCTTCAAGGTAGAATAGTTGAAGAAAATGAGATAGGTATTAAAAAGGTAATATCAATTATGTCATATGGAAAAGAAAAGTTTGACCATGTCTCTTATTGGTGAGAAATCATAGGAACATAGTTGATTACTCATATAGTACTTATAAATCACACAAGAACATTTCTTAGAGTATACATTAGTCTATGGAAAAAATTGACAATGAATTTGAGTTGTGCTACAAAGAAATCAATCGATCTCAACTGCATCCTCAACATGTAATAACAAAGAAACAAATAATTGTAAGTATGCATAGTCAAGTTGATCCCCATGTAGATGGAGAAATAAGGTAAGAATTTAATTGATCTCCATCACAACCTCAACAAGAAAAAACTAATCAAAAAGAAATTCCTAGTACGTAGAGTAAAGCTCATCCCCATGTAGCTAGAACAAATGGTCCAACTATAATTTAGGTTATAATAAAAATTGAAATAAAGTATAAACTATTGTTTAGACTTGTTTAATTATGTATTTTTACTATGATTCAAATTGAAGTGAACCATTATAATATATATTTTTTCAAACTTTGAATGAACATCTTCATTTAGTATGGTGGACATTGTAGACACCAAAATTTCACCATTTAGTGTCAAAATCAACTTTGACATACTAACCCCTTACCATCTCCAATTCAAATTCATATTAAAATTATTTCCCTCCAACTTTTGAAAAATTTATTACTTTGTAATTAATTAATTTAATCATGCAAACCTATTTCCTCCAAAACTAAATAAAATTTGATATTTTATACCTCATCACTGCCATTGTTGTCTCAACCAAATGTTGACTCTCCAACCCCTTTCCTCAACTTCTTCAGCTACTTTATGATTCATATTATAACATTTCAACTAACTTGTGATTAATCCCTTGACTTTTCAACTATATTTACCCATTCATGTTGATTCAATTAACTACCAACTAACTCTTCTCCTTCTTATCAACACATGGGAATTAGTCATCATATATTGGGATGAGGAATTAAATCCAGCTATTGACTATTTTAATAATTAAAAAAATTCAAATTATTATTAATCATTCATCTCATCACCCTCAAGCCTATAAATTGACATGTAATCTTCCACTCAAATCATCCACATTCAATATATAAAAAATATATCAAATTATCCTTGTGAATACATTGATATCAAATTAAATTTTTAACCATAAACTACCTAATTCCATTTTTTTGGAGAAGATTTGAACACCCACATCAAACAATAAAGATAAAATATACCATTGATAACACAATGGATTAGGTGACAAACATGAAATGTATGTTTTGTAAGTGTTTCATTAATTAGATTTATTTTATTGTTTTTTATCTATCAAGAGGTTATTATAGTTTAGGAATGATTGCATTGTCTTTGTATTCTTAATTTACATTCTGAATTACCTTCCCTCATATTTGACATCATAGGTACATTTAGGAGGTTAATTCAGTTGATTTTAATTAGTTTTATTGTTCACATACATTTAATATTATATTTGGAAGTCTTTTTGTATCTACAAGTCCATTTTTTGAGTTTTCATACTTGTACGTAAACTCACAAAAAAATGAAATTGGAGCATACTTTAGCAAATTCATTAGGGTCAATAGTGAATTTATTTTTGAGCCTTTTCAAACTTATTTATGTATTTTTTAATCTTTTATCAGTTTATAAGTTTGTTTTTATTGATTAACCATATTATATTTTAGTTTTGTCTCTCATCTTGGATTATATTTTATATTTTGACTCATAGAAAAAAACTTAGACACCTTTGGCTAACTCATAAGAGTTAATAGTGAAATCAATTTTGATTCATTTTAAACATTTATTTCATAATTTTTCAGATTTCTCATTGCTTTTGTGTTTGTATTTCCCTTATAACAGTCTTTTATTTAATTTTTATTTGCATCTATTTCTCTATTTTTCTATTTTTTGTGTTTTGACATAATGTTGAAAACATTTTCATTGTAGCAAAATCATTCTAGGAAGTAGTGAATTCATTTTGTAACAATAAAATCATTTTATTAGTCTATTTTATGTATTTTCCATTCTATTTTATATAGGTTTCATTTTTTAACAAATTCAATATTTGGTCTAACTATGTAAAAAATAAATTATTCCAAAGGCTATTGTTTTCTATCTTTTTGCTTTATTTTTTAGCTAGATTTATAGATTTCCTTGTTATTTCATATTTGAAAACACTTCTAATAGTTTTTTGTAGTCCATTAATCCAAGATTAAGAAAATAAATCAAATCAAAAACCAATTTTTTTCTAATCGTTTTAATTCTATTTTTAGATTTTGGACTAACCTTCTCATTTTAAAGTTTTTAATCATTTTAGTTTAGTCATTTCAGTAATTTAATTTTACATTGTAGTTATCCCAAATTTTTATGTTTTGTGTTAGTTAATCCTTTATTTCAATAAATATATTTGTGTGCATTATAATATTATGTATGTTCTTCCCTTTGGTGTCACATTGGTGATGATACTCAGGAATAAAAAATAATCTTGTTACTTTTGTTACCCAAGGCTTCATTTATGTGTATGATCTTCCCTTGGCATTACATTAGTGATGATACCTAAGAATTAGAGATAAGTTTTAATATTATTTATTTTATTTTATTATGGGTTTTATCAACTGTGTATTTCAACACCAAGCGGTAGGCCAAATTCTATATACCAACTGAGTATAAACAACAATATCAAATGTTTCAAAGGCTTATGAAGTGATGTGTTTTAAGAATACCATGATGTGAGAGGATTATATGGATGAATACATGGGGTTTTAATGGATAATTATATGATATTTTTCCTCACATATCAAAATGTATTTAGGGGACTCCCATTATAAAATATTTTTAAAACCTTAAGCCTAGGTAAGCCATTTTGTTGATCAACTTTGGTGTATCAATTAATGGTTAGCATTGAGAAGTTACTTTACATATAAAATTGAAATTGGGTTAAGTGGGATATGGTAATTAAAATTCCTCCATATTCATCACTTTGAAATATTTTAATGACACTATCCAATAGACAAACAAGTGATAAGGAAAGCATAAAAGTCATTCAAGTCCTTTATCCTAGCTTTATACCTTTTGTGAATGGCATGTGTGTTTAAATTAGGAACTTATTTATTTTGATTAATTTTAAAGCCACATTATTAAATAACTTTTATATAAAATTTAAATATGATTTATAAAACTAATCCAAAATCATATCCAATGTTTAAAAAATCAAAGTCCCAAATTAGAAAAACTCAAAAACTTATTGTCAATCATACTACTTTCAAGTCTTGGTCTTTCATATTTTTATTTTTTGTGTCAATAATTTTTATCAATTTCACCTATAACAAGGTACATGTCTATGTTCAAAAATGCTAAGTTAAGGGAGGATCATTTTTGTGATGACCCTTTTGACTTTGGTAATCAAGAGCATCATGTTGAGATCCATGAAATTCATGACAATGAGCAATAAGATGGACCTTACCAAGAGGATAATATACATATATCCATCCTAAACCATTATCAAATCACTAAATATATCCCATATAATAATAATGAGGTATTTCTCCATGCTTTGAGTGTTGTGGCTAAGTTTCCTCTTGATTTTGAAGTGTAAAATATACATCACTTGATTGTTGGAAATGAAGTAACATCACTTATCTAAAATCAAGCCAAATCTCATAGATCTTTACGAAATAATAATATCATCATTAGTCCAACCAATTAAAATTCCTAAGTTTATGTGGACAAAGGAAAACCTATCATGAATGAATAAACATCTCAACCAAGCCATGGGTTTTTTAGTAAAGCTCATGTCTAAAAATTAAATCAAGAGATTTTTATTCTTCAAGATGATAAAACAAAAAATACCTTGGTCAATCAATCTATGAATCCAAATATAAATAATCCTAGTATTAGTTTAGAATTATCTCAAAATAATCTAAATTCAAATGCATATTTGAGTTCACCTATCATTAATTTTAATCCAAACCAAAGTTTGAATGTCATTAAAAACTCACCAATCAATGATCCAACAAATCAAAATCTAAGTTTGAATGTTTATTCACCCTCACCCATCATCACTCCACATCTAAATTTGAATGTGCATTCAAATTTACCAATCACTAATCAACATAAAATTCCAAACTTTAATTTATATTTAAGTTCAAAAATCAGTCTAAATTTGAATTTGAATCAAATTCACAAATCAATAATTAACATCAAAATCTAAACTTGAATCCATATTCAATTTCACAAATCAACCAATATAATGAATGTCCAAACTTGCATAATGAGTCAAGTTCACCAATCAATCAATATCTAATTTTTCTTTAGGAACAACATCAAATCCATTTTGAATTTTCAATCCAAGTTCATTTAAAAATATAAATCCATCAATAAATCTAGCTCAAATAACAAAAAATAAAAATAAATTCACAAACCCTAATTCAACCTTCAATCCTAATTCATTGTTCAACCCCAACATTAATCAAAACTAACCTTTTTGTTTAACATTAAAACCATTTTTAAATCTAAAATTGAATCAAAATACATTTACAATCTAACCCCCAAATCCAAAAAATCTAAATACAACTCTAAATCAATTCATTCACAATCCACCTCAAAATCAATATTCATTTCCATATTCTAACAAAAACTATAATCCATTCATTGGTCAAATATCCAACACATTTATCACTTCAAATAAAAATAATCAAATCTCATTGCACTTCATTCACAAGTGTAAAAACATGTAAGATAAAATCCAAGTATTTCAAGATGGTACTTTTTCCAAACAAAAATAATTCAAATTTGAGAAAATTTGTCCATATCCATTTGAAATTAACAACATGGTGAAACCCTTTCCTACACATTTTGAACTTACTAAATATGATAAATACAAAGGTAAGGGATATCATAGGGAACATCTCATGGAGTTTTAAATTTCACATGTGGATGTTACCTATAATAATGAATACCTATTAAGACTCTTTCTACATAATCTAGAGGGCCAAGCCCTAGAGTGGTTTCTAGACTTACCCAAAGGATTGATCGCTACCTTTGAAGACTTATTTGAAATATTTGTACATAATTATTCATATAGCATTGATTTAGAGTTTACCATGTTAGAACTATATAATACTAAATAAAAAATTTCCCTCCTTATTGCAAAGATGGCGATCATTAAAATATATTTTCCATGGTCCCCACTTGAGAAAAAACTTATTACAATCTTTAAAAATAATATTAATTCATATTTGGTTCATCAATTACAAATTCATTGTCCCACATCATTTGAAAAAATCATATAAAATGGAATTAAAATTAAGATAACTTTAATTTCTAAGGGTGTCACTAAAATTTTCAAACAAGACAATACCTCTTCAAATCAAATGGAAAACCCCAATTTTTTCACAAAATAAAAAATGTTATAGGTGATGGCTTAACCAATGTGAAATAAGTACAAAACATACAACCTATCAATAATATCACCATTTAAAATGGACAACCAAAATAAGAAACCAAATATGCAAATTCACTCCTTTTGGAGAATGTTATGATGTGGTCTTTCAAAGATTGGTCACTGAAAACATGATCATATTCCCCTGCACTAAACCATTTGAAGAGAATGTTACTAAACTATAGTGGCAATGAGATAATGAATACTATAAATACTAAAAGATAAAGGTATATTCAACAAACATTTTCATGAGAATTAAACATTACATTTAAAACCTCATCAATCATGGGGATATTTCAATAAAAAAACAACCTTCATCATCCAACAACCAAAAATTGGGTATATACAAAGACTTATTTTTGAAACATGAGCAAGGGCATAATAAAAAAAGTAAATATAAATCCCAAACCAACAACATCAATCAATATAATCACCTTTTTTATTATATAGTCAAGTGTATTAAATATATGAGTCATCATGTTTTAATTATCAAAATTAAATCCTAATATTATGTAATTACAAAAATGCACACCAATATCACCATACCAAGGGTTTCCTCACCTATCATTGATATAAAATACAAAATTCAAGAGCAAATTGAGAAGACACTAGCTCATATATATATATATATATATATATATATATATATATATATATATATATATATATATATATATATATATATATATATCCTAGAGCTTATCAAGACATCCCTTGTGTATAAATACATATTGTATAGAAACATGCAAGAGTTCAAAGCCACATAAGATATTAACCCATCCAATTTTCAAGCGTTAGTTGGAAAATTAACCATTGACAATAAAGTCACATTTGACCATTCTAACATCTCCCCCATAGGATCCAGACATAATTTACCTTGGTATATATAAGCCATTATATTTAGGAACAAATTAAAAAGAGAGTTTATAGACAATAACTCAACCTTGAATTTATGTACATTGAGATTAATAAATCATTTGGGATATTTAACAACAATACTAGAACCTAAAATCATTATCATTAAGGAATACAATAACAAGGAGCATGAGTTAATGATAACTATTTATCTTCATCTTATGGTGGGACTTATTGTTTTTGAAAAGGGTGAAAAAAGTTGTCTTAGTCGGTTCTTGGATTATTACAACTATGTGCAAGCATTGGAGATTTAATTTGTGCTCAACATTTAAACTCTCAGCTACACTAGCATTAATACACATAAGGAACAAGCCTTATGCACTCACCTGAAGCACAATTGAGAAGTAATTGGGGCCTGTGTTTGGCTAGTTGAGATATGGCATAAGACATCAATTATGGGACTTGATCAATTCAAAGAAAACTTAAAGTAACTTCATATGCGAAAGCCTTTCATGGACTAAACCTAGTGGCCTATAGGTGCAAGCCTTTTGGTGGAAGAATACTAGATTCATATGGGTGATTGAAGGGTCAAAATGCTATGTTTAATCATATTAATCATGTTATACTCATTCTCATAACAAGGATGGAACCACTTGGTACAATATCTATATTTATTATCTCTACAAATTTATGATGACATCATTTATTATAGGGACTCCATTAACGACATGAACCAAAAGCTTTGGATGAACACTACTTATTATAATTTCATTTAAAATATGACATTACATCTATTAGACACTATATTAACAAAGTGAAAGATGATCAAACTAGAAAAATTATATGATATGCATCAACCTTCATCATTAATTATAATTCAAAATAGAGTATATTGTTCATGGCAGAGTATATGTTTAGTTTCTTCTAGTTAATGACCCAGAGGCTCATAGACAATATTGGGAACTTACAAGTGGAGCTTTCATAGATTCCATAATATTCTTAAACCTAAAGGTTATTGGATGCATGCATACAGAGTAACTCCATTTTTCCAGAGCTTCACTGCATCACTTGCTCTCCCTACTTCATCTAGCTCAAGATCCTTAAATAGCTTTTAGGAGCATCTTCACCAGGGTAGAAGGTGCATGATGAGTGTTAAGCTATAGATTTGGTGATCATTCCCATTAGCTCCATAAATTTACAAAGTTTTCACTTTAGCTACCATGTATCACCACTCTTGGAAGATGCCCTGAAGATATGGGAACTAGTTAACTATTTACTAGTTGGCACAAGGTATGTGTTGCAACCTCCATCTAGTGATAAAATGCCAATCATTATCAAAATGATCTCCTCATACCCATGTGGATGTCATTTTGGAAGAAATACTTACTTAATAAGATAAGGGGACCAACATCACTTTGTATAAAATTTTTAGTCCATCCTTGGACTAGGTTGTCAAGGTCTTGATGCCATAAAACTTAGATGCACTCTCCTTAAGCTTGATGTTGAAGTATTCAAAGGACTTAATGGTGAGATTAATTTATTTAGTATCACTATCTATTTTAGTGAATGTATTAATAATTTAAAGCACATTAGTATTCTCTAAGTCCTTCTAAAAAGCCTCTACATTAGCCTTTACCTTTGCCTTTTCCACAGTCTTGTTTAGGATTGCTCCTTGCTCACAAGCCTTAGTCTCTAAAGTACAAAAGAGTGTTTCCAATTTTTGATATTGATACTTAATTTAATTTTTGAGTGAATTGACACTCCCCATGATCTTTGATCATTTTGACTTGCTCAATGAGTACACCTATGCCATCAACTTCTCCTTCTCCTCTTTTGCCTACTTTAGGCATGCATCTATGACTAAGGCTTGGTTTGATAAGATCAGTAATATGAGATTTTATACATCTATGCCCTTTTTTATTTTAGAGAATATGTCTTCTACCTCTTCAAGCTTATCATCCAGCTCTTTATGTAGCATTACATAGGGTTCTTCTTCTAAATCTTGCACTGGCTCAGGTTTTAACCTTAGGATCACCTACTCCACTAGCACAGATTTTGTTAACCTCTAAGAGGTCTGAAGTATTGATGCCAACTAGAAGAGATGGTTTGGATGTCTATATGTGATCATATAGTTATTTCATCTTGAATTTGGTGGCCTACACTTCATCTTTGGCTTATTAATGGATCTATTTCCATTTTCTTTCCCTACTATTATTGATGATGTTTTAACACACAACTTCAGTGGCCATTCTAATCAATGCATTCCTAGATCAAACTAGGTTTATGTCATGAGGGTTTATAAGGAGGGAGTCATACACCTCACTAGAATCTTCCAAGCTCAAATTATCCAATATAGGCACCTCAAAATGAGGCTCATCCATATAATGATCAAACATAAACATGAATTATTTACATGTCCTAGTTGTGGCAAATTTAGGGGGCATGATGTTATACATGTAAATTTATTAATCAACCCATCCCTTTTGCACCTTCTCTCTTATTCTCAACTCTTTATCAACCTTATCAATGATTATCATCTCTATTTTTACTTCCTCCTCTTCATTGGTGCCATCACTCTCTTTTATACTCTCTTCAGAGGACTCACCTATTTGATCCTTAGGGGTTTCTCCCTCAAAATTTTCCCCTTCATCCACTTCTTTTTCTTGAGGTTTATCAATACTCACCTCTAGGTAAATTATTTTGGTGCCAAAATTGACTTGTTACTATTGGGGTTCCTCTGTTGTCTCCATTTGTTTTTATAAGGTGCCAATATCACCTTGTTTTTCTTCAGGCACCCCTTCACTACTTGGGCATGCTTCTTATGTAGCTTATTTTTCCTTTTTATTGGGGGAAATTTTCACTTACTTCACCACTTCAATTAATGGTATTATAGTTTTAAGAACCTTCATCAAATTTTTATCTTCCTTGGACAATTATTTTTCTTGGTAAACTTTGCACTTATCTTCAATTGCCAACACCTTCTTAATATACTCCTCACTCAAGCCCATTTTATTTCAAACCCTTCTTTTCTCCTCTTCAGTTTTCAAAGGTAGTGTGGAGGATTCTTTTTTGGATGAGGGGATTTTTGGATCCTCTTTTTACTCAAGCATGGTAGTTATATCACTTTTAAGGGATTCATGGACATCTTTGGCATTTGACTCCTCTTCTTCTATATGGAGGATATTTGTCCCTACTCTTTCTTCTTCAATTTTCTCCTATATTCTAGGAATGAGGGTCACCTATTTCTCCATCTCTACTAGATTTATATTATGGAACTATATACACCCTAAATTGTTCAAGCAACCACATATATCATGTCTTTTCATAGTCCTCTTCACAAGAGACTCTAACAAGAGAATACAAGCCTTGTTCACACTAGCGATGTCTTTGTTTTACTTGTCTTGGACTTATTTCTCATTTTGTCACTTTTTTGTTATCTCAGTTAAATGATCTATACCCCCAGAGACCCCCAAACTTAGCCTATGTCAGTCCCAACCTATTTTTTTAAATCCTAGATAATATAATTCTATTGGACTACAATGCCCAATGCTCCTATCCTCCCTAAAACTATTTTCCAATGGTTATTTTTCCTTTTTTAATGGGTCCCAAACCCTTCTTATCCCCTCCCTTAAGTTTTATTTATCTTTTCTATGTTAGTTGGCATGAATAAATCTCCCAAATTCAAAATAAAGAGTCTCTTATATAAAGGACTTAACAAGGAATTTTATATATAGCACTTACTACTTTGGCACACTAAATAATTAAAATTTGTTAATAATATAGCTCAGAATTCTACATCACACAGAGATTTGCATGCTTGATCAAGGAAGGGCCTAGGTAAAAGTTCATTCTTTCATCTACCATGTACATTCATTATGCATGTTCCCTAAAGGAGAAATACATTTCATATGAGACCCTAATTGGAGGGTTAATTTAGGTAGTGATCAGGACAATAGGGGTTCTAGATCATGTGATCATACTTCCCCTAACCTAGCTTTTCCCTTTTAGCTTTTGATATGTTTGTTGTTTCATATGTGTAGGTAAATCTAGGGTTTTATAATAAGTTGGTCAAACAAAAACATAGATAGGACATCATGAAGAAATAAGGACACATATAAGACCCCAAAATCAGAGCACATCAAAGTCTAGAATCAAAAATCAAAACTAACAATAGCATAGGAATCAAACAATAGTGATGAATGCTCTTGCCTAGATAATAATGATGGGAAATCCTATCCAAACTTAGTGCTCATATCTAGAACAAATTTGAGTTGTATATCTAGAAACAAATACTTATTCCTGACTATTCCTAACTATTTTGGATTATTCTAGAACTTGTAGATGACTATTTTTCCCAGATAAGTCATTTCTTTTCCAATGTAATTAATTTGGTCAAATTGGTATAAATATTTATTTTACTACACTTGAATGTATTTTACCCCATTATTTTTTAGAAAATAAATCCTAGTTTCTCTAAACACAATAAATCATTTGGTGAACCTGACTTATTTTGAACAAATCTCATACCCTAAGTACCCCTAGGGTTTTTCCTTCACATTTTTGTGTAGAAATTTAATTTAAAAATTCTGATTTTTGTATAAATTTTTGTGAATTTATTTTATTTAAATTTATTTTATAATTCAAATTATTTCAATAATTTCAAATTTCTAAAACTCTAACCCAAAACCCTAGATTTCCAAACTAGGTCCTCAAACCCCAAGCCTTGTCTTACAATTTTTAGATAAAAATTTTGGAATTTTTGAAAATTATTTGGAGTGTCAAAAATATTTTAAAAATACCTATGTTAGTATTCATTCTTAAATTTATTTTATTAATAGTACTTTTACATACTCTCTTTGGTGAAAGAAATAAAATGGCCACTAAGGCACTTCTTCCCTCTCATCCTATAGATAAATTTCTAATTTTTTCTCATAATTATGACAATGAATGGATAAATTTTCAAAATTGCACATTTACCAAAAATTAGGAAAATGATTTCATTTACAATGAATATAATTACTATTGTTTTAAGGAATATGATGATGCATATGAAAGTATAGTGAAGAAAAAATAGATGCATCGTCTTCTCTCAAACCTATCTCTTTTCTTCCCTCTTCCAAATAAAATAATTTTGATAAGTGGGAAAGTTACTTTTCACCTCATTATCCTATGAAAAATACATCAAATTTAAAAATTAGACATGAAACTCTAAGTTAACCTCTCATTGCTGATAATTTGCTTGTATTTGAGCCTAGTGTCTCCCTCTCTTTTGATACTTCTATGTTCAAATTATAACAATATAAATGAAATAGAATCAAACTTACAATGCAGAGTTCAAATGATCAATATAATGTTCTTAACTCTAATTTTTCATCTCAAAAAATGACAAAAACATGTCTAAATGATAACTCTCTTACTGTTACTTCTCATATTACAAATGAAAATGATACATGCACTCCATTCAAGGATAACAGAGATGAACATAGTATTCCAATTTCACATGACAATTTACTGTATATTAGAAAAAAATCAACATATTCTCTTACCCCTCTCCCTAGTGATAATGGAAGTGATAATGAGTATGATAGTAAACATGCAAATGAATATGATAATGAGAGTGAATATTAAAGTGATAATTCTACTTCTCCTCTTTCAAATGAAAAAAAATATATAATTATGATAATGCATAGAAAAATGATGACTATTATACATATAGTGAAGAATAAAATGAATATCACGCTTCTAACTATTTTCTCACTCCTTCTCTTAAACATAATGTATTACAAAATGTTTCTTCTACTTCTATGCATTATTCTATTTCAAATGATGCACATGTTAATGATAACATCACATATTTTATTCAATTAGAATGTGATTCATTAAATTCTAAGGATACCAATTAATCTCTTAACCCATACCCTACTAAAGTAGCACCTATTTCTCACTCTCCACCCAAAGAGAATGGTAGACCACATCCCTCTACTAAGGTCCAAGTTACCATTCCTCAAAAGTTTCAAGTGAGCACACCCCCTCTCTATGATCTAATTTCTAAATGTAGCATTTGCATTTCTAAAATAAATGATCAAATTCAACATTTAAATGAACCACTTAAAGATACTAATATACCATCCCAATATATTTTTTATTTGATGTATGCAATTGGTGAATTAAAACACCAAGTACATCTCCTTCCTTTGGAAAATAATGATTATAAATCTTGGATGGATGCTAATGACTTACATGGTAACCCTCTTCTGATGACATTTGTTAAATCTTCATTGCCTAAGTACTTCCATATACCATCATTGACTCAATTTCATGGAACTAGAAATCCATTTGTACACCTTAAAGCCTTTCAGAAGGCTTTTCCATCTCATGCGAGTTCTTTGATTCTACTTAAGCTATTCCATTAGACATTAGTGGGTAATGCACAAATATATTTCTTTCATATACTCCCTATTGGTTCCTTACATACATATGATGACTTAGAGGAGGCATTTCTCAGATATTACATATAAAACATGGGACATCATGTTACATATGAGAAACTTGCCACATTGCATCAAAATCCCTCAAATCTAGTTAGTGATTATATCTTATGATTTAAGACTTATTTGTTATACTTGATATATAAACCAATAGATTTAGAGGTTCAACATATTTTTATTAAGGTGATTCACCAAAACTTCTTACATCATATATTATATCATACATAGTCCTCTTTTAGACACTTATGTTATATATTTTTAGCCTTAGAAAAGAAATTGGGATTGATTGAGTTAGATTTAGTTGATTGGTTTACCCTATATTTCACAACATTACCTCCATCTATAGATCCTAACACACAACATCCATCATGTCAAAAATAAGATAGGAGACAACAAAAAGAAAAGAAACCAATTAAGAACAAAGAGATAGTTTCTAGAGCACCACCTATAGTATGCACTACAGAGAACAACAATAGGGCACCACTATAGTTTGATTCAAAGTAGGATAGCCCATATGTCATATTATTAGCACTATAGGAGGTTAATCACATTGAATTATACTCATCATTGAGATCCACATCTCTTACAAAGACAACCACATTTACCCTTTTATAATTATCATTGTATATGTGGACACAGAGACAATTATTGTTATGGAATCATGGAATGTATTAATAGATGTGTTGATAAAAACATCATAGCTTTCACATTGAGGGCATTGATATCTCCTCCATCATGGATCCATAGACCTCATTCCTGCATGATTGAGCCATCCTAAGACATTCTTTCATAGGAATCATCAGTTATTCATCATGAAAGTAAAGTGGTTTCTAGGATAGATCCTCATAGGATATCTCCTATCCCACCTACTCTAATGGTTTGGAGACTAGTAAAATAAAAGCAACCTACATATAGTAGTGTAGTCTATGGAGTACATAATGCAGTTCCATATACATATCCAACATAATCACAAGCACTATAGTAGAGTTTTTAGGGTCCTATCTCATGTAGAAAACTTCTACAACTAAGATTAGATGAACCCACATCATAGAGTACTAATCTAGCTAGATATTCACTACAATCAAGTTTTTAGGGACCTATTTCATGTAGCAACCTTGTATGATTGAGATTAGATGAGCCCCCATCATAGGTTATAACTCCATTTTAGTCTATTACTCAGTACTATACATCACATTAGAGGCCATAGGGTGTTATTTCACATAACAATCCATTATGATTATAGACAGATGAGATTCCTTAATAGCACACAATTTTAGTTTCACATATATTGAGTTTTCATCTTATAGAGTCTCCATGTACAACTATAGTTAGTGTACCATAGAAAGCATTAGATACAGGGCATGTTCCTACATAACATGAGTAGTATGGCCACTTATTTAGTTGGCCATCAAGGTTCAGATAATGATACAACATCCATGAGACTGATATGCATAGAGTGATATCTTACATCCACTTATACTAACAACTAACATTCCTAGTTACAAATAACCATCCCTAGAGAAACTAAATTATCCAAATCCTTATGTTACCAATATCTTATTTTACCAATCTTAAACCAATTCACTTTATAAAATACATTTACCAGTTACAAAAAAACAAAGTTTTTACTCAAATATGACTCAAAATCAAAACTAGCATCACACTTGAACATATAATTAAAAATCACATCACATCCCAAATACCATTTTACCAAACATATTAAACCTCAATATCAATTTCAAATCAACTCTTTCTAATCAACCATTTGTAATGAATATACCAATATAATCCAAATTACATAACATAATACACATGAGTCAAAATTAAATAAGTGTCCATATATATATATATATATATATATATATATATATATATTATATATATATATATGTATGTATGTATATATATATATGTATGTATGTATATATATATATATGTATGTATATATATATATATATATGTGTGTGTGTGTGTGTGTGTGTGTATATATATATAGATATATATATGTATATATATATATATATATATAGATATATATATATATATACATATACATATATATATATGTATGTATGTATATATATATGTATATGTATACATATATATATACATATATATATACATATATATATGTATATATATATAATTATATATATAATAAGTTTTCAATACATATACACCAATATCAAGTACAATCAGTCATGAATAGACATCAATCCCTCACTTTTAGTCTCACTCTCTCACCAGTGTTAGTCCCATAATATACCCTAACACTTGATGGGCCCACATCCCCTTGAGCTAATGTATGCCTCTTGCAATGACTCTATCACTCCATTATCCAGCCATGATCCTCATGTATCATCTTTAAATATATGCATACTCACCCATGATCCTTAACTAGTAGATCCAAAATTAGGTGGGGGCATCCTATGCCTATCTAGCTCAGCTCTCAGCTCATCTCTCTCTCTCTCCTTTTACCCTGACATATGTAGCTATCAGTATAGTAACCCTATCAAATAGATGGACATGGATACTAGCCATGATTATCACTCATTCTATCAATCCCTCCTCCACCACATCAAGTACATGTCATGTGAGCTCTCAAACTATCAACTCAATTACTATCTCCTAGTAATCATCATCTCCACCTCCTACCCCACCCTAAGCACCTCTTGCTTCACCTGTGCACAAAATATGACACTACATTAGCTATATACTTTTAAATCAAACTAAAACACCAATTTATACATAGTTCAATTGCAATCACTACTTACCTCCCATCATTTGGATTGGCTTAGGATCCTCATACTTGGGATCATCCCTTACTTAACTAGGGTAAAATAGAGGCCATCAATGCTTATCCCACCACATAATATGTGCATTTGTACTTCCAACATCAACCACATATATAATATCTATGACTACATCCCTCACATCCAAAGGTAATAGTGTGAACTTAGCCTCAGTAGGCCTCACACAAGATCTTGACCTCGTAGATGTTTATGCACTCCTCACCCATATCCATACTACTGAGGGCACATCCTATGGTACCTCAAACTATCTAGTAACATGCTCATACTAAAATTTCTCATATACTCCACCCTAATGGTGATGTATCCAATAGTCAACCCTTATGTATCATAGCTATAATCCATCCTCTACCTACCCAAGAAATCCTCTATAAGGCCTCCATATGATGTCACCATCCACTAATCTACCTCAAACCCACCTATGATGGTCCATACCATGGATCAAATAGCCACTATGTTCATTCACCATTCCCTGAATGGCTATGAAGGTACCTAATTTACCCTTGATAATCCAATCAGTTGCACAACTATTATGTGCTCATATGTCCAACAATTCAATAAGGTCACCACACTCACCCTATCATTGAGTGATTCCTATGTAAACTTATATAGGTCACTATATAAGGGGCTAGCATAGTCCTCCCCCACATCCACACTATTCACAATCCTATGCATCTTGTATGTAATAAATACTTCACTCCCATCCACAATAACAAAATATGGAAACAAAATAACTAACCACTTTTGCCAATGTGGAACATTAGATTGTACAATGACTGATAGTAGCACATCACTATCATTACCTCTCTAATGTTTAACTAATGGCACAAAAATAAAGTATAAAGATATATGATCAATCACATCTTCACTAATTTCATCTTGTACCATCACTCACCACCCACTAACTAGTAAATGAAGTATATGATACACATCCTCCAAATTCATAGTCATCTCCCCTATAAGAAGTTATAAAGTATATGTATCCACATTCCACCTCTTGCATAAGGTGGTCATCAAATATCAGTCCCAATACACTATACCTAGGTAACACATGTGATCCAACCCCTCCCTATCCATAATTGCTCTCTCATTAATAGATAGTGGTAGTAGCCTCAATGTATCTGTCACTTGACCCCTATAGAACTCTCTCATCCACACCTCACCCTACATCACCAAAAGTAACACATCTCTCAATCAACAATAGGAAGTTGAAAGACAAGCTAGAATAATAGTAAATAGTAAAGAAACATCATATAAAAATTCTACCTCTTGGATAATAACACTATAATAAGGATAACAACATTGGATAGGAGCACCCCAAAAGGATAGGAGTGTTCAAGCCCTGGATAGGAGCACTGGACTATAGAATACGAGTGCTAAAAATTAAAAAAACTTCCTAAGCTACTTTTAAGCCCTCAAAAACACCAACATAATCCTAAAATTTGACAAAAACCAAGCATTTAAGCTGCTTACCAAGGTTCTATTGCCACCAACCTAAATCTAGGCCACTAGCTACTCAAAATGGGTCATGATAGGTGCTCGTCTCCTTGACATTTTTTCTCTCTAGAGTTCAAACTATCAACCTAATAAATACACAAATGAATCAAGAATCAATTCAATTTCTTATGTTAACCAACTTTTTCATTTAAATTGAAATACCATTTTTCCCATAACTTGAACCCCATAACTCTATTTTCCAAAACATTTCATTCCATAAAATCATGACAAGGATACCTTTGACATCACTCAAGCTTTGCCATCTTACTACCTTATCTACTTACTATGGCACAAACATTTCTATATTTCTCCTATACCCAAACATGTGCCTTGGTCATTACCAATCAAAATGTGTTCCTCTCAATAGCACAATCTAATCAATCAAACAACCTTTCAATCTATTCACAACATACCAACCTTGTTTCTAATGTTATGCCACTAGTCATCACTTTTGGCTCAACCTCATCTATCATAGATTTTGTCCCTCTCCCCAAAATGGGGGGCATCATTCACACTATTCCTATTTCTACACTTACCCAGTATACCCATCCACTATCATAAGTGGATACACCATGGTTCTTACACATCTAACATTCAAATTATCGGATTCAACTTGGATTGGTTGAGAGATATAGTGACATAGATTATGTGGGTCACTCAGCATTACTCATGACATTCAGAGGGATGTACCCTTAATTATAGATACACATACTATTAATATATAGTGGTTTATATTGTATGGATTCAAAATGATTTTGATACAAATACAAATACAAATTCAAATCCCAAATTTGGGGGCATGTACATGCTATACATCTCACACATACAACTTCATATAACATGGCATTGTTATAAAATTAGATAATAGACTATAGAAATAGTGTAAATGCATAGTATTTTTGTCTCCATTTTTTCACATGAGGCATGGAAAGATATGGCATATCACATGTGGTTATATAGATTACCAGATTATGTAGATGTATCACTCACATATAAGATTTGGGGTCATGGCACAGATGTTTATGTTCTTCATCACTCATGATTATATATATGAAATGGTAAGACATGTCATTAACTTCTTGCACATTAAACATATTTTTAGATTACGCCCAACTATACCTAGGTTGTCACTAGGCTATACCACATAGCCATCTTTAATGGCTGATCCATTGTATTAATTAGATCTAGACTACATGAGTTTGTGTGAGATAGAGGATAGACATAGGTTTTGGGCCTCCAAAAAAATATTAGTTTCATTTTAGATATTCAGAGTGGGGGCATGATAGATTTCTCTATTCACAACATATATGTTTTATACATACATCCAAATTACATGAGTTTAGGTGAGACAAAGGATAGATATTGGTTTTGAGCCTCTGAGCATTCTTCATCTTTAGTCATATTTAACATAGGGGAAATAATTTTCTTCCTCCATAATACATGTATTATACATTTAGATTTAGTACAGGGGGCATCCACTCCATGGATTCCTTCTCTCTCCAGGAACTATTCGGCTCTCCATCCACTTCCCTAGCCAAGAAGTGACTTAAACCCTCATAGCACATTCACCTCCATCTATGTAGTTTTAGGTACACATTTTATTATTATTTATTTTACTCTCATATTTCATTTCATTACATCACTATAATAAAAGAGTGGTAAATCTATACACCCTAAATTGGTTAATCAACCACACATATCATGTCTTTTCACAATCCTCTTCACAGGAGACTCTGACTAGAGAATACAATCCTTGTTCACACTAGCCATGTCTTTATTTTTCTTGTATTGGTCTTATTTCTCACCTTTGTCACCCTTACATTATCTCAATAAACTTATCTATACCCATATAGACCCCTAGACTTACCTTGTGTTAGTCCCAACCTATTTTTAAAATCTTAAACAACAAAATTTTGCTGGACTATAGTGCTCGATGCTCTTATCATCCCTAATTTTATTGTTCAATGGTCCTTTTCCCTTGATTTATGGGTCTCAAACCCTTCTTATCCCATACCTTAAGTTTTATTTATCTTTTTGATGTTTTCTAGCATGAATAAAGCTCCCAAATTCAAAATAAAGAGTCTCATAAATAAAGGACTTCATAAGGCATTTTATAGTTGGCACTTACTACTTTGGCACACTAAATAATTAAAATCAGTTAATAGTATAGCTCATAATTTTGCATCACACATATATTTACATGATTGATCAAGGAAGGGCATAGGCAAAAGTTCATTCTTGCATTTATTATGCACATTGATTATGCATGTTCCCTAAGTGAGAACTACATCTTATCTATGACCCTAGCTTGAGGGTTAATGTAGGTAGTAATTAGGATAGTAGGGTTTTTAGATCATGTGATCATACTTACCCTAACCTAGTTTTTACCTTTTGTATTTTTATATGTTTATTTTTTTATGTGTGTAGGTAGACATAGGGTTTGAAAAGAAAATAGGTTAAACAGTGGAACAAATAGGCAATTGTGAATAAATAAGGACACCTACATGGCCTCAAAATTAGACCACATCATAATCCAAAATAAAAAACCAAAATAGACAATAGCACCAAAATTTAATAACAATGACAAATGTTCCTATCCAAATAATAGTGATGGTTACTCCTATCCAAACTTGGTGCTCTTATATAGGATAAATTTGAGTTGAATATCTAGAAATGAATCCTTATTCTTGATTGTTCCTGACTATTTTTAGACTATTCTAGAACCTATAGATGACTATTTTTCCTAGATAAGTCATTTCTTTTCCCATGTAATTAATTTGGTCAAATTGGTATAAATCTATGTTTTACTAGACTATATTTTACCCCTTAATCCATCCCATTTATTGTTTAAAAACTAAATCCTAGTTTTCCCAAACATAATAAAATAGGAACACAATAGGTCACTTAGTATTTTTATTGTACTTCTGACTAGAGGAATCATTCTATGGCATGAAGGTTATGCACTTCTTATGAGTTGGGGGTGTAATTGATTCTCTAGTGGCAATCTTTAATATAATGCACTTTGTTATCTCTTCAATTTTATTTCCCCATTTCTTTTAGAGATTCTTTTCTTATACCTTCAACACAACCTTCCCTTCATCACTAACGAGGAGGGGGTGATCATCATCCTTTCCCATATTTCTACCCTTCTTGCATATCTTCATTTCATATTAGAGGTTGAAAATGTGCCCATTTATTATTTCTCTCTAGAGGGGATGGAGGCTCATCCTATCATAGTTATCCTCCTCATCTTTGGTGGACTTGTGCTCTAGGGTGCACAAATTGGTGCCCCAACCTTCTCTTATCTTGATCCATAATATTGACTGGTATCACCAAATATTACACATTGGGAATCCTCCTTAGCGTCACCATGAAATACTTGGTATAAAGTATGTATGATAGCTTGAGTCATCTATATAGCTTCCTATTCATGATCGCTAGGCACACTACATAGACATGTTACATTAAAACAAAGGTTTCCATTCCCACCAAATGTTGGGAAAGATCTTGAGGGATGTTTCATTCAATCCCAAAGGCTTTGATGTACCCATCACACCATCATTACATCCTTTTGTTTTACTTATATGAGAAGATGGGTGGGTAAATAAAGTCTTGATACTTCATCATAAGGGACTCATGGCTGGGTGGGATCACCCATAGGTTGTTGTCATCCCCATATAATACATCTATCTCATCCATTACTATCAATATCACTATATACCCCTACTTGAAGGTTTCATGCATTTGATGGTAATCCAATTCATTCCTAACAATCTCCTCAATAATGCAATTAGAGATGTTGAATTTAAACCCTTACACCATATGGTGGGTAATACACAAGAAGGTTTTTATAATTTCAAACCACCATCTATTAGGGTATAGTTTTTAGCTAACCAAGTACACTGATACACTCATGTTGGGGTCCTAGATGTCCTTGATGGGGAATGTGAATCCTGATTTTTAGTATCCCAAGAGCTTCATGACCCTCTCAACCTCCACTTCATCCTCCATCAATTGATGTATATCTTCCCTTATACTTGGTACCCCCATGATCCTACTGATGAGGCATGTTAAGATCCTCATGCACCATCCTATGAAGTAAAAATTATAACCATAAAATTGTGAGAGGAAGAAGTGCACTAATTCTTCTAGCTTTCCAAATCTTGGTAACTAAAATAGTTGGGTTGCACCAGTGGTCACCAATTTGTCTCAAATGGAGACATCGAAGAGTAAAGTGCCTGCCTTTGTCTTCTTTAGTGTAGACCATCTAGTATTGGTTTAGTTCTTGTAAATTTCTCCTCATTTGGTGGTTATAGTCCTTTAATTTTCACATGTGTGAAATAGACACCCACTTCTCCCCCACCATGACTTCTAGGGAGAATTATATATCTATATAAGAAAGATTTGCACTTGATTCTAGGTCTATTACCATCATGCTTATGCTTTCTACCATTTGTTCCTCCCATTTTATGGTGGTTACTTATGTTACCATCTATGATTTCTTCATGTCCTTCTACACTTATGTTGAACCTGTACTTTGCCTTTTCTTACCCATTCTAAATTGGCTATTATTAAAGTGAATTTGATTGATCTTTTCAAAGCCCTTAATCATGCTTGGCACTTCTTCATAATTAATAGAGATGTGACTATGTCTTTGGATCTCAAAAATTTCTACACTATTAATGGTGGCCTCATCATTCTATATAACTTATACTACCATGTTTCTCTCTCAATTCCTCTACACTCACCTATTATTCAATTCAAAGTAGAATGCAATATTGTTATTGTTTAACCATTCTCATTTGGGGGGTTGTGGATGCTCTAGTTTTCACTAGTAGAATTTTTTGGTTTTAGATAGCTTTGGCTCTATGTTCTGAATTGAATTATCATAAAAGTTTATAACTTTTTAAAGTGTGACAATCACCCCTTTATACTATATTTTTAGCTACCTCATTAATGGATGGTGATTAATGGCTTGGCAGTGCATGGATTTATTGAAATCTATTAAATTATGAAATCCACTAAAATCCACTACCAACTTCTCATTTATTATGGATCTTTGTGTTTCCACCATCACCTCATTAATTTTTATAATGGTTTATTAAGTGAAGTGATAGGTGATTCAAATAATCACTTCCCATCGATCATTGGGTGGTTTTTAGTTATCTCAATTATCATTCTCTTACACTTAGTTAAACTTTGCATGACCTTTACCCTTCTTATGGTAACCTAGGTGTAACACTTCATATGCATGTGATTTAACCTCCTTGGTTTCATCTCTTTTTAGTTTTGTGCTTCTTTATAAGCATGCCTCTCTTTCTTAGTTGATTTCTCTATGCTTTCATGTCTCTTTCTTTGGCCTTACCTACCCCATATGAATCCTTACATTGGTCCTCTAGCACTTCTTTCTTTATTCTCAATTTTTTTGCATGATAATCTTGTGTGCCTTCCTTTATCAACTTATAATCACATATTTCTAAACATGATAAATGTCACACACCCAAAAACTTAGGTGTCTAGTTTCAAGCACTTAGAAATAATCTACACTCGACTCACTTGAATGGATTTATACATGTAAGAACCATAAGAGTTATCTTGTAGGCCTAGAAGTGCCACACTTATTCAATAAACACAAATGAAACAACATTAGCAAAGATTTGGCTTGCACCAAATTTTATGATGGTAAAAATAAGGAAGTTAACCTATGAATAAGAAGTTGGTATCTAATGGTGTAAACACCATCATACTGACTATATAGATTCAATTTGTTGATATTAAAATTTCTAGAGAGCATTTCATCCATCAATGTGTGTATCTTACATGCACCAATCTCCAATATAATGTGTATGATATAAAGGCCCATCCATCTAATTTGTAGCTTGTCTAGGTACTTGAGGTAGTTTGATTCATATAAAAAGACCAGTGCACCTTCTATAAATAATTTACTCTTGATATTTTTATCATGCCATATTTTTTAGATGCCTTTTCTATCTGTTAGCTCCATCATGATTGGGCATGTGTCTTTTCCAAGTGCTCCAAGTCTTCTAGACATGCACCCAAAGACTTTTGGTCATCCAATCAAACAATACACATGATGTATAGTGAGGACACTAGGAATTCCATAGCTAAAATGGCATTGGCACCAAACACTAGTTGAAATGGTGTAGCCTTGTTTAGGTTCTTGTACATAATGTGATAGGCCCACAATTTTGTAAACACATGGTCATCCCAATATTTGAAACTAATATTGCATATCTTTGTGAGGCACATTCCCAATATCTTATTAGATACCTTAGCAATGCCATTTACTTGGGGATGATAAGGTGTTATTTTATGATGTCACATCATATATTTAATCATCAAGATCTAAATAGTTTCATTGATGAAGTGCATACCATGGTTGTTAGTCAATCTAAGTGAACATCCATAGTAACTAATGATATTCTCCTAGATAAACCTTGATATGGTAGAGGCTATATAATCTTTGGTTAGTGCTACCTCAACCCACTTGATGAAGTAATCTATGGTAGATAGAATATATCATGTGTTTTTGCACCTCATAGTGGGAGTAATAGGCCCAATAAAGTCAATGGCCCATTTTTAAAATGACACTTGGGAAAGGATGGGGATTTGAGGCATCTCATCTTGGTGGTTTAGTTTTCTAGTGCACTAGTATATGGCACATGCTTTGGTACATTATTTTGAATCTTGGAATAGAGTTGGCCACCACAAGCTTGATTGTAAAACCTTATGTGTCATAGCATCTCCAACATAATGTCCTCCATTAATACCCTCACACACTTTTTGTAAGACTAAGTCATGTCCATGATTTAGGACACATCAATGTAGGACCTCATCATGGCTCAACTTATATAGTTCCCTACCAATGAATTGAAAAAATCCATTACAAACTATGAGTTACTTCTTCTCCTTAGTCATCATGGTCTAGGGTGTAGATCTAGATGTCAAAATGGTAGTGATCTCTACCAAGTATTTTGATATGTGTTGGACCCTATAAATTTGTGTGTTAGGCATATCATCTTTTATAGGCATTGACACATTTCTATATTTGATGTAGGATAGATGGTCTAGGCTTGAGTTTTTTTTCCAAGTTTTACTACAATATAGAATTGAAATTATTGAAATAAAATAATCCATTGACAAATGTACCTATAGAGAATGAGATTTTTCACCAAGTACTTAAGCACCTCATGAGCAGTGAAGAAAATAAAGGGGGTAGTCAATAAGTACTGCCTAAACTTATATAGGGTATAGACCATGGTAAACACCTCATGCTTAGTTGTGGTGTATTTCTATTCTACCTTGGTTAGTTTTCTACTTAAAAAATAAATGGGATGATCCATTTTATAGTCACTTGGTTGTCCTAGAATGACACCAATCATAGAACTAGATGCATCAACATGGACATGAAATGGAGTCACCCAGTCAAGAAATTGTAATATTAGTACACTTGCTAGTTTGAACTTCAAGGTTTCAAATGCATCTTCCTACACTATGCCCCAATAGAATGGGCCATCCTTTCACAAGATATCTTCTAGTGGCACCACAATATTGTCATAGTTATTTATGAACTTCCTATAGTACCTACAATGTCCAAAGAAGGTCCAAACATTTTTTTACATTGATGGGGTCTGGAATTGAAGGATGATTACAATATTTACTAGATCAATGAGCAAACCATATATACAGATGGTGTACCCAAGAAAAGTGCCAAATGGTGTTGAAAAAACACACTTCTTGATGTTTAATGAAATTTTCAACTATTTGCACCTTTCAAACATCAGACACAAGTTATCATAGTGATAGTTTACTAATCCATACACAGTCTAAGTATCTAAGGATAGTTGGAGAAGTTTGTTGATGAAGTTTTTGAAAGTGGTGATCATAACTCAAAAAAACATGTTAGGGGAATTCTTTAGTCCCAATGGCATCATGTTGTATGTAAAACAACCCCATTCTATCACAAATGTTGATTCGGTCTTATCTTCCTCCTTAATCTAGACTTGATGGTATCCTAAGAACCCATCAGTAAAGATGTATATCTCACAACCTACGATTCGATATAATACTTCATTAGTGAATGGAGTTGGAAAGGGGTTGGTGATTTAGGCAACATAAACAAATCTATAGTTAACACAAATTTGGATGTGCCCAAACTTTTTTATGTTGATGACCATGGGGCTAACCCATTCAAATTATTATATGGGGTAGATGATACCTACAAATGGTAGGCCATCGATCTCCATCTTGACCTTGGCATGAAGATTGGGATTCATCCTATAAGGTTGATTCTTGATAGGTCTTGTGTCATTAACTAAGTAGATGCTCATCTTCCTAAAGGATGGGTGTGTACCTTTCACATCTCTATAGTTCTAAAGGAACAAGTATTTGAATTATTTTAGGAGATCCACAATATATTTGAGCTCTATGTCAAACCAATAAGCACCCAGAGTAACAATCTTTGGTTCCCCTTCTGAGTTGATAGCTACCTTTGTAGTTTTTAACAACACATGTTAGGGTTCATTATTCTCCTAGTACAAATCCTTGACTTGTCTACTACCCTTAGTTGTTTCTATCCAAAAGTGGGTAGGGTCTTCTTCGTAGGTGTTATCATTAACTTGGTGTAATAACTTCCTTTTTCCTATTAAATTATTATAGTTATGCACCTTTCATATATCATCATCTTCATAACTAGAGTCACTATTGAGGGTTTTCTCTTCAAATAAGGTTTGGAGTGTTAATCCTTTTTTACCAGACATGTCTTTTAGGCACTCCTCCAATATTTTAGTGTCCTCAAACATTGACCTTATAAATACCTATAGTGGCTCAATCAATTCAACATTTTACAAAGAAAAGGAGAAGGTGTGAAAAAACTACTATTTAAGGGCATCCCAAATGGATATCTCATAGTGTGTCTCATTAACCATGTACCTTTTCTATGCCCATGTCTTCAAGCTCCTATAGAAGGAATGTACCCATAAATTACTTGGGGTATTTTCAACATAGATATTCCATGTTTATTCATAAAGATGTACATGTGTTATAGGGTTAGAGTCAGTAGAGTAGGCTAAGATGTCCAGGTGCTCATTACTCTTTCTAAATCTAGTGAAAATGGTTGCCTTCACATCTTACCAACGTTTTAATATAGTCTTTTACATTGTCCACCATTGAGAAAAAATGCTCTTCAATGTATACACTAGTGTGCCCATTTTATCCACCTATTTTGGGATGCATGATTTGAGGTCATAGACATAGTATTCCATTGGGTTACTCCCTTCATATCTTGGGATCATTATAAGTTTACCCTTACTTAGTAAAAACACTCTTTTCCCCTTTTTTTGGTGCAAGAGACCCATATTTTCAAAGCATGATAAATTTAGACCCAACTTATCTTTACAACTTTTGGTACCTTCATGCACACAAAGCAACACCTTTGACTAGTGGTCTCATATACTTCTTTAAATCATTAGTCACAAGAAACATTAGTGGTGTCCATGGCTAACTGACCATCTTCTAGAGAGAGGACTCCTTGATCATTTAGGTTTAGGGTCTTAGTGCCCTACACCGTGATATTATATATGTGGTTGATCTCATCTTTAATGTCTATAGTCTTGACATAGGGGGTCCTTGTTCATGTCAGAGGGGTATAACTACCCTTTCCTTTAAATTTTCAAATATCGTGTAGCACATTTTGAAGAAAATATTTACGTTATTTTCATAACATCATGGCCTTCTTATAAGTGTTGGATGGTTATCCTATTCTACCAACTCGATCACTTCAAAGTTGGCATGAAATTTGGCAACGATGATGTTTACAACTATGCTATTTAGAATTTTTATAGGCTATTCCTAGGTATTATTGGGCATGAAGAGTACATGAAGGGAGGGTCTTAAATATGGCCTACCCATTTTATCCCAAGAATTCTTGGTCAATATGATGACCTTAGTGCCTATGTATATAATAACTTCTCAGACATACCATCTATCAATAGTGGCATTCATAAGGAGTTCTTGGTCATATTCTAAAATTTCTATATGTCAGACTTCTCATTTTCTCTCTATACATGGTGCAATGACCTCAAATTAATTTTTAACTACACACTCCATGAGCAAATACTTAAATAGGGGCAATATTCCCTTTATTTTCAAGAGGTAAATTATTTTATTTAATTCTTGTATCTCAATTTTATGGCTATCTTACTTATTTTAAGAGGAAACACCCTGCACTTCTATGTTTAATGCTAATTAGATCTCCTTTTGCAGGTTTTGGATTACACTCATGGCCTAATATAATATATATTTTTGGTGTGATGGGTCCAGGTAAGGTACAATATTGGGTTTAGATCAAATTATGCACTAAGTTTAACCCTTATCCCCATATTCTAAGTATAACTCAGGTATTCACATAACCAGTGATTGAGTGGTGAATCCACTACGAGTAGTCACCTACACCTTAACTATATTTGTGTAGGTTAGTTATACCTTTGGGGTCTATTTTTCCATTTATACCTCACACCTAATCATTCATGTGACCTTTTCTACACTAGGCCTAACTTGGGTCATTTTTTTGTACCAATCAAGGCATTCTTTACCTTATGGGACCTTCAAAAATACCCAAACATGGGATGTGTAGGGTGGTCATGATGATAATTCTCTATTGAGCCACACTTATAACATGAACATGGTGGGAAACTTCCACCACCATGTCCTCCACTTCGCCCTCTAACACTTCATTACATCCCAAATCTTATATTATGTTGATCTTAGCCTTTGTTTCCTTATTTATCCTACCCTTTGACTACTATGGTGGCCTACTATACACCTCTTTCCATGTTCTCATGTATTTCATTAATCACCCAATAATCAATAGTGGTATGGGTGTATCCATTACAAAATCAACAATATATGGTTATCTTAATTTGGTCGGCATGTTGTAAAAAAGGAAAGTTATGGATATCATGCATCTCTCAATAGACTTAAAATCTTAGAAGTAAAGTATGCACATTCCACTATGGGTAGTTAGTCCTATTATGGACCTCTAATTCATAATAGACATACCATAGTCCACTTCAAGTGTTTTATGATGATTTAGTAGTAATTTTTTTTATTTTAGAGGCCATAGATGCAATCTACACCTCCATAAATGGGTTGATCCTAATATCACCACTTTTGACTACCTCGGCTCTAAGCACAACTTCAATCACTTATTAAGGGTATATAAAATTCTTCATGGAAATACCTTTTTAAAATGGCATGAAAAACCATCCAATCAACCATTGTGTATATTGGGAAGGGTGAATGTCATAAGGGAGATTTGATAAGAGAGTTTTTAAACTTGCATCATACAAGCACACACTCTCTAAGAGTCCTTGGGTAATCTCTTTTAGCTTGAAGATGCTTTTTTATTCAAACTCCATAATGTCAAATTCCTTTAGGAATGAATCCTTTATGGTATCATAGTCAACTATGGCCTAATTATGATCAAACTTTTTATACCAAGTGTGGGAGCAATTGAGTAAAGTCATTGTAAACTAGATATCCTTACACTCTGATTAGGTTATGCCCCATGCATTCCACTATAGGTGTGGGAGTGATCGAGTAAATTCATTACAGACTGGGTAGCCTTACACTCTGATTGGGTTATACCCCATGCATGCCACCATAGTTCACACTTCACTATATCATTTTACATGACATGATACTTTGGTAAGTTCATATCTATCTCTTTGCTTATTTGTTATAGGGGCAACTGGTATTTGAGGTGCTTGTCTTCCTGACATCTATCTTTGTGGTAGTCCTCCAATGCAGTCTAGCCATTGGGTTAGGCATTGGTCCCATTGTTGCTACTAGTGTAGTTGATGTTGATGACACTATGTTACTTAATTATGTCATCAAACCACATCCTATAGGTATTCACCCAGCTTTTCATTGTTGACATCAATTGAGCTAGTATGTTTGTGCTCAAGTTTTGTTATGGGGAGATAGCACCCAATGGTCTAGAGGTAGTTGTGATTACCTCCTTGTATGGAATAATATTTTCAATCAAAAATTTGCATTCTAATTCTAAAAAATATCTAAGATATAAGTCATCAATAGAGTCAATAATTACTTATGTACTCTATTCAAGTGGGGGATCCAACATGTGAGAATTCATTATAGGTTCAAATGGGGTAGGTGCATCAAGCATATTTTTAGTCACCAAATACTATAAGAACCTAGAGAATTCCACACCTATCAAATGTTGAGCTCAATCCATCACTTCATTAAATATCTCATCCTCACACTACTTTATTTCAGTAGATCCTTCCCTATGCCCTTCCTACTCGCTATGGGTTCTATTGACACTTCTAGGTTTCATATCTTCCATCAATCTACATTATCTCTTATTATATGTCTATCTTATGAGCTCTCAGGTTTCAATATTCTCATCCTCTTCTATCATACCTCACCTATACATCCCATTCTCACCATTTTTAGTGTTCATATGCAAAATGACTTTATACTTCCATCCCCAGATTTTCAAAACTATAATCCATCATTAGATTTTTTAGATCTACATCAAATTACTTTACAAACATGCCTTTAAGGTCATGTAAGAACTATTACTCTCATTCCTTATGTAATGAGTATGTTAACACTAAAAACTTAAGTATGTATCTATTTAGTTCTCCTTTCCACCATTTATCCATGATCTAGTCCAAGTAGCATCCAAGGTCTCAAGACTCTCTAGGAACTCCTTCATTCACTCATGACGTTCATTATTTATTCTTTTGTGGGTTAAATATGCAACCAATAAATGGTATACATGATCAGGTAGTTTATAGAAAATACCTCATACATAACATCACAAAGGTTTTTCTAAACCCATTTTATTATCTTTTATCCTCTATAGGTTAGATTCTTTAGTGTAAAGATATCTTCCACCTATTGCAACCAACACTCAATATTTTTGAGATAAATTTGGTAAATCAATATATTGGACCATTAGAGTAAAAAAAATCAACATGGGTCCTAATATATAACCAAAATGTTGTAAAAAAGGGTTCATAAAATTGTATTAGTTATTTTTTAGACTATTACAACCAATCACAAGCATGGGAGATTCCATTCACACTCAATATTTGAATACTTGGCTATGCTTGCATATTAATCAACATAAGAAACAAGCCTTATGTGCTCACCCAAAGCATAAATAAGAAGGAATCATGGTCCACATTGGTCTAGTTGTGTCATGGCATAAGATAACAATTATGGGACTTGATTAATTCAAAGAAAGCTTAATGTAAATTCATAGGTGTAAGCCTTTCATGGACTAAGCCTAGTGGCCTATAGGCACAATCCTTTTGGTGGACTAATCCTAGAGTCATATGGGCTATTGAAGGGTCAAAAGGCTACATTCACTCATTTTTCTCATGCTAGACTCATGCTCTTAACAAGGATGGAATCACTTTGTGTAGGATATATACTTATTCTCTCTACATATTTTTTTTGATGTCACCATCTAGTATAGGGACTCCATTAAATAAATCAACCAAAATCATTGCATGAACACTACTTATTATAATTACATTTAAAATATGAAATTACATACATCACACATTTCATTAACAAAGTGAAATATGGTCAAACTAGAAACATTATATGTTATGCATCAACCTTCATCATTAATTATAGTTCAAAATAGAGTATATAGTTCATGGTAGAGTATATGTTTAGATTCTTCTATTTAACAACCTAGAGGCTCACAAATGAGTTTGAGCTCTTAAAAGTGGAGCCTCCATGGCTTCCATACTATTCCTAATCCTAAGGTTACTAGATTCATGCATATAGAGAAACTCCATTTCACTGGAGCTTTGCTACATCACTTCCTCTCCTTGATTCATCTAGATTAAACTCCTTAAATATATTTTAGGATCATCTTCACTAGTGTGTAAGGTGTACACCAGTTTTCAAGATGGAGCTTTGGTGATCATTCTTGTTGGATCTATGACTTTGTTAATTTTATGCTACATCTACCATGTATCACTAATCCTATAAGATTCCTAAAGATATGAGAACTAGTTAACCTACTACCAAATAACACAATGCATGTATTTTAACCTCCAATTGGCATATAAATTCCAAAATTCCAATAGTTATGTAAAATGATATCCTCACACCCATGTGGATGTTTTCTTGGCATGAATATTTAATTAATGAGATAAGGGGCCCAACACTTATCATTTAAGAGACTTTAGTCCATGTACTTGAATTAGACTTTCCATATAATGTACTCTTTAGGTGTTTATGGATCCATACCATGAATGTCATTCTATTCACCCTGCATCAATTCTTGAAGTTTCCCATGATGAAATGAAAGTAACTATACCTAATTATCTTCAACCTTTCCAATATTAAAAATTATTATAAATATGATATCACGATTCTAATTATCTCCTAGTTATATAAGACACTTATGAACCTATTGACGAGCCACCAAATCTAGTCAATTATATCCATCTTTATGAGTTACTTCAAACATTCAAAAATCCACCATCTAAAATTCCAAATTCCATATATAAACCATCTATGAGTGAACCTTACACTTCATAATCCATACATATTCACCATATAGTTTCACCATTGTGGATAAAGGGATGGGTGATTATGAAAATCATGACATTCATTATGTAGGCAAAATCTATATGTCTCCTAATAATCATGATAGGCCCCACTATACAAAGGATAATCAAATGGTTCGTAACTTTGGAAAGAAATAATTTTTATAAGGTGGTTTCCTTTCTAATGAACAAATGAAAAATTCAAACTCTACATGAATTGAATATGATGGACAAGCTACATGTTTCCTAAATAACCAATACATTATTGTTAGATCCATAATGTGTAACATAATGAAATACAAAGTCAAGGACCTTGGTATCCATGGACAAGTTACATTAAAACTAATAAGTATTAAACTACATAAATCCTTACATGGTATTATATTTAACCTACTTAATACAAGTACTACACTTTATGTTAGAAATTATTCTAGTGAATCTTAGGAAGTCTCTTCAGACACCAAAACAAGTTTCATATATAGTGAATTTAAAGGTATTTCCATTACTAACCTATTCCATGATAACATAATTCTAATGCCTTAGATTACCTATCCAAATCTTATTCAATGGGACAAAAAACATTCACCTCTATTTTATCATTTCTATAATGGTGAGGTAATATCCATATTTTTAGAATCAGAGATTGCATCCCAATAGGGGATAAAAAATGTTTTTTTTCCATTTAGTTGGATGATTCTACACACTTTGGGGATATTTTATGTTCACATCAATACCACCAAATCAATACAAAAAAAACTTCTACACATTAAGAAGAATCTCTAAACCATGAATAACCTAAGGGGGAATTCAATCTTCCTCCAACTCCTATAAAGTATCAAGAATAATATACCATCTTGATTGAAAACACTATTGAGGCTAACATCAAGATATATGAGAATATAAAAATTATGAAACTTACTACATCATTGGATTTATAGGAAATAAATATTTTCACACTCTTACTCAAATAATTCTTAGATGTGTTTGCATGGTCATATACTAACATTTTACTTTTAAATACATCACTAATTTTATTTTCAATAAGGACTCCAAAACAACAAAAAAAAGTAGAGAGATGCATCCCAAAGTAGCATTACTTGTGAAATAGAAATTAAAAAATAAATAAGAGGTTGGTTTCATACATCTTATTGACTATTTTGAATGGATATCTAGTATAGTACCAATATCAAAGAAACCATCAAGAATTTGAGTCTATACATATTTTAGGGACATCAATAAAGCATGTATAAAAGATGATTTTCCATTACCAAACATAAACATTATCGAAGACTACACCATAGGTCATGAGATGTTGTCCTTAATGGATGGTTTTTAAGGTTACAAACAAATTAAAATATCTTCAAGGACCAACATAAGATAACATTTATAATGTCTTGGGGCACTTTATATTATCAAGTAATGCCTTTTTTCCTTAATAACATTGGAACTATCTATTAGAGAGAAATGATAGTCATATTCCATGAAATGCTTTATGACATAATGTAATAATATGTAGATGACATCCTAGATAAATCAAAGACTAGAGAAAAACATCCCAAGGTCCTCCAAAGAATCTTTGAAAGAATGAAAGAGTATAAGTTATGTTTAAATCCAAATAAGTGTGTATTCAAGGTTACTTCAAGGAAGTTTTATTCATAGTATCACATCACGGAATTTAGGTTGATCCTTTAATGGTTACATCTATCATGGACATGTTTTCACCCAAAAATCTCAAACATATACATAGTTTTCAAGGCAAATTTCAAGTAGTATGAAGATTCATTTCATATCTTGTAGACATATGTCACCCCTTTAAACTTATAACTAAGAAGGATTCTCCTTTCCATTGGAATGAACACTACCACAAAGAATTTGAAAATTTTAAATGATATTTTTCTAATCCATCAGTCCTAATTCTACTACCCTAGGTAAACATTTTATATTATAAATACTAACAACATAATATATATTAGGGGCATTTTCAGATCAATATAATGAATAAGAGGTAAGAAGAGTAGTCTACTACTTAAGAAGAACTTTGGTGTCCCACATGATCAATTACTCTCCTCTAGAAAAATAAAGTCTTGTAGTAGTTTTATATTCATAAAAACTTCATCACTACATGCTCAACAATTAAATGAATATCATTGATAAAATCAATCGACTTAAATATCTCCTATCTAAAATAACTCTAACAAGAAGAATGGTTAAGTGGGTCATGCTTCTCAATGAGTTTGAAATTGAGTATGTTAACTAAAAATCAATAAAGGGACATGTAATTAAAGATTATTTGGCTTAAGATCATCTAGTAGATCATACACCTCTCCCAATATATTTTTTAGATTAAATAATTATGTCTATAGTGAATCTATAGTTTGATAGTTATTATTTGATGGATCTTTCACTAATCATAGATCGAGGGTAGGTATTTTACTAGTCACTCCTGATGGATACCTAATTATGAAATAATTTTTGATAGAGTTCCATTACACAAACAATAAAGAGGAGAATGGGGATTTCATATGTAGTCTCAAGTTAGAAATACAATGGGGTATCCAACATATTCTAGCCTTTTGTGATTCCAAGATTATCATAAAACAAGTCTTAGATGATTTCCAAGCCAAAGATGAAAAATTAATCCATTAAAAATAGATGGTGGATAGTCTTAATATATGCTTCAATATATATAGTTTGGATAAGTGCCTTATACTAACAACATAGTAATGGATGCAATGACCAAAATTAGTTCACTTCTTGACCTACAAACCAAACACAACTAGTTTCTTATAGATCACTTGATGATTCTTGCATATGATATGCTAGATTCAAATATGGTTTGAGATATTATTTTTCCCACTTACCCATGGTACCATGATACTTACATATACCTCCATAATAACCTCATTCCACCTAACTTAACCCATAATCAAAATAAACCCTTCATCTAACAACCTTCATGTTTCACCATCCTTGGAAACACCCTATATCAGAAAATATATGATGGAGATCTATTAAGGTATTTGAATTCTAAAGAGGTAACCTCAATAATTAAGGAGGTTCATGATGGAGTTTATGGAGCTCACACAAGTGGCATAGTCCTTGTTAAAAATTTATTTTTTACATTGGCTACTATTGGCCTACAATGGAATCTTATTCTTGTAAATATGTTAAAAAATGTGACCCATACCAAAATAATTGTGATCTTATTCATATCCCATCAAATGTATTATAACCCATAACTAAACCTTGGACATTTTACACATGGGAGTTAGACCTCATTGAAAAAATTAACCCCAATTTTTTAGATGGCCATAAACATATCATTAAAACTATTAAAATTTTTACTAAATGGGTTGAATCCATGCCCTTAACTTATGTAATCAGTAATCAAATTTCCAATTTCATCTTGAAACACATTATCTATTGCTTTGGAATTCCATCTACAATTATATTTGATAATGGAAAATACTTCAAAAATAAGGATGTCAAGTCCATTTATGACACCTATCACATTAATAATAAGTGGTCCAATCCCTACTACCCAAAAGATAGTATAAAAGTTGAGGAAACCAACAAAAACATCCTAAAAATGCTCAAAATAGTTGTCAATGAAGTTGGCCATGATTAAAGCCTATAAACTTATCCTATATTGTGGGGCTTGTTGGCCAAATTTAGCCCACATAATAATATTTTTCCTATAAATGGTTTGAATAGATAAGTAGAGATATAGATATAATGAGTGGACCAAAAGTAGGGGAAGAAGATCTCATATTGCTTACAAAACTTTTGAAACACTTTAAGAAAGCATAAAATACAATTTGTTAATCCTTAGAAAGTAGACTTAGAAATAGGTCTAGGATTACAAAGTGAAAAAGAAAAATAGGTTATCATGGTGTTTCAATCATTCAGGGGCATGAATCAAGTTACACAAAGTCTTATAAGTTCAATGGAGCCTTCTAAAGAAACAACCATTTATTGCACACAAATATGTCACACATGGACAAATAGGCTAGTTTGGTTGCCCATTTGATAAATATACTTAGGAAATTAGTCAAGACCAAAGGAAAACATGGACATGATGTTTTTTATTCCAATAAGGTCCCCTAAATTTTTTGTATCTTGATGAGTTCTCTATCTCAAAATATAAGCTTCCAAAGTTGAACTTGTAGAGTGGGATGTGTGCACAAATGTCAAGTTTAAGCTATGATAAATAGCCATTTAAATTCAAATGTTCCTAAGGATAAGCATAAATATAATAAGTTTCAAGATCATGGGAGCTCAAATTTAGATCTAATGATATGCGGGTGATCAATGAAGCCATTAGGTCCCAATAGATCAATGAAGTGCATCTAAGAATACAAAAGTAGATTGATGGTGAGCAAAAGGTAAAAAATTTAGTGAATCTCAAAGACAAATACATAATTTCTAAGTTTTAATATCATGGTAACTTCTAGTAAATCAATGATACGTGTTCAAACCATGAAAAAGTGTATTGACAATGCACATAAGGTCAAAGAGTAAAAATGTGCCTAGAATAAGATGAATGATCAGTGGTCAATCATATCAAAGATCCAATGATGAGTGATAACCTAATAATGTTAGTGGGTCTAAGAATATTGATGATGCATGATCCATTTTACCAAATTATACTGATAGTTAATGTTAAAAGTCAAAAATAAAACCTTTCAAGTAAAGGTCGAGCATGGTTTAGGTCAAACCAAGAACAAAGGTCTCAAAGGGCATATACCACAATTAAAGATTGATCTAACACCATTAAAAATACACATTTATATAGTCTAGTTTATTAATGGTGAATATCTATTTCTATAAAATTTAGAGACATGATGAGCTTTGTTTAAAACTAATATATTTTAGGAATGAGGCCATACAGTTTACATATCTTCATTGATATAATGACTACAAAAACCAATAAACTAGATTGGGTTTCAATCTATAATAAAGATATATATTCAGGTTGGAGTAGATATAGATATAAATTAGATATGGTAGAGTATCTCATCCTTTAACACAATCATAGATCAAAAAAATAGGTACTTATGGCCACCCAAAGCAGACATGGTGATGGCTCTATCAGGATTATAGACATGAGAATTTTTTTCTCATGAACAAGTCAAGTGGAAGATAACATAAAGTCCCAAGATAGAGAACTAATGCTAATTTGATCAAAAGATGGTGGAGTATTCATTAAAGGTGGAAGCTCATTTAATGATCTAGGATGGTGTTCTCACTCTTTCCTTACTCTTTCTCTATATCTTTCATTTTTTGGTACATTATAACTCTCTCTCAATTTTTAGAAAAAAAAAGCTCTAACTTTTGGATAAGATATTCTCTCTCATTTTTGGAATATTAAAGACTCTCATTTGATAAGGCATGACACCATCAAAATTTGTATAAAATACCTCTTGAATAAATAAATATTATCTTTACCTATCTTTCCCCTCTAAATTGTGTGTAGCAAAGGTTATTCATGATGGCATTATGAAGGAGAATATTTCATGACCATTGTCCTTCATTATTAATCATTCTTAGGTGTCTTCAAGTTAGTTTTAGGTCTTATTTATTTTTATTTATACCATTAATTCAAGATCTCTGTGAGTCTTATAGTTCCTTTTTATCTTCATTCATTGCTTCTTGAACCTAGTTTATGAAACACTTATGCAACTAGCTAGTTTTATGAGATTTATGTAAGCTAACATTGTCTTATGTTTCCTTAGTGTTTACTTCATGTTTATGTGATTTATCATTAAATTTGTTTCATCACCCTTTTATCCTTATTAGTTACCCTTTACCCATTTTCTAACCCTTTTTCTAGTGCAAACATTAATATAGGTGATCCATCAAGAGGAAGTTATCCTTATCTAAAGGTCCAACCCCACCATAGGTGACCCATAGCCTAGGGTTGTTCCCATAGTGTAGCTCAATTGAAGAGAGCCTAAAGAACCCTATCCAAGGGTGAAAAACTATGCTAAAATAGTTTCTACCATGCCTAATGGGACTTTATGTAAAAGAAGATTGGTCAAAATTTGATGCTAGTTTGATCAATTTTCAATAATTATAGCTTCTAATCAACATCTGGAGACTCTTAAATAAGATTCAACATTTTAGTAGTAGACTAGTGACTACATTTCACGTCAAATGTGACTACAAGGTCAGATTTTAGAGGTATTACCTTTGAATTTTTTGAATTTCCTTTAAACTTAACATAAATATTAAGATTTTCTAATACACACCCATATAAAGGCAACTTTGTTCCTAAGTCAATTCTAAGGCCTACCCCTACAAGAAGATATTTGTTAAACCCTTTCATTGCCATGGAAAACCCTAGAAAATTTCTATATTTTAATGGCCAAAGTCCTCTAGACCTCACTCAATATGATCCTATTCCATTAATAGCTCTTAAAAGTGTCCCTTATTTTACTAGAGACCAATCTACAACCCTTTCTGAACACCTCATGGATATAGCCAATTTATACATCATTCATGATATCAATGAGGAAAATGTGGTCATTAGGTTATTAACCCTCTCTCTCAAGGGTAAATCCTTAAAAAAGTATATAATCCTTATTTTCAACTCTATTACATCATGGGATCAATTAGGAGATGCATTGTGTAAGATATTTGATGATAAAAGTGACTATTTATCACTTATAGAGCATTTAACCACAATAAAAATGGCCCCTCATGAAGTCATGCAAGACTTCAATAAAAGGTTCCAAACGACTTGGGATAAGATCCTAGTATCTATCAGGCCTACTCCAAAATATTCCTTCTTATACTATATGAAAGCCCATAATAGTGATATTGCAATAATTATCTATTCTATGGGGGGAACACATTGCCAAATGCATATGAGGTGGCAATCAGAGAAGAAAATTATCTAGTTCAAGATAATAGGATTACACCTAGACCACTAATTCTTTTTTCCTTGAGATTAGACCACCTCCTATTTTTATTCCTCCCCTTGCTTTCATTCCTCCTGTTGTTCCCAAAATATGTCACTTATTTTTGGGACAACATATCAACTATTTTGGTCCTGTAGGACAAAATTATCTCTTCCCTTCTCAAAAAATGTCTTGAGCATCCAAGTTATTCAGTTATTCAAGCTCTTTTAGCTAAGGGACTCATAGGTTCAATAGGTTAAATAATTTAAATAGGTGAGCTCTCACAAAGAAACAAGTTCCCAACACTTAGGCAATTTCAAGGTTGGTTCAATGTTGAGGTTCAACCAAAAGGTCCATCAATAGGATTCAATCAAAATATTGAACCATTAAACCATTAAAACTTGAAACAAAAGGTTAAAAGGTTCAATGGGTTCAAAGATTCAGTGACATTGGCAGACTTAAAAGAGTTAAGCGCTTCGGCAAGTTCAAAGTTTAACCACTTCGAAAAGTTCAACAGCTTAGGACTTAACAAAAATAAGACTTCAAAGAAGAAAGATTGAACTGTTGAACCATTTAAACTTAAAGCAAAAGATTTTAAAGGTTCAAAGGTTCAATGAGTTCAATAAAAGATCGGCAGACTTAAAGAAAAGAAGGCTTTGAAGATTGAAGGTTGAACTGTTAAACCATTGAACCTTGAACCAAAATGGTTCAATGAGTTCAAAGGTTCAATGAGTTCAATAAGATCAAAAGACTTAAACAAAAGAAGACTTTGAAGGAGCAAAGAATGAACCATTGAACCATTGAACCTTGAACCAAAATGGTTCAAAGTTTAAAGGTTCAACAAGTTCAATAGGAATTAAAAGGATCCAGAAACTTTGAAGGACCAAAGGATTCTAAGAAAGAGAATAAGCCGTTGAACCTTGAACCAGAATGGTTCAAAGTTAAAAGGTTCAAAGGTTTAAATAATTTCAAAGTTTGAAAGGGAGCTTTGAGTGAAGGAAGGAAGCAGAAGATTCCAGAGACAAGTTCAAAGAGATGGTTCAACTGAAGAGAAAAGAAAGCGATTGAACCAAGAAAGTGATTGAACCAAGAAAGTGACTGAACCAAGGAAGTGATTGAACCAAAGAAGTGATAAGACCACTTGAACCATTGAACCATTTAACCGATGAACTCTCATGGTTCAAAGGTTCAAGGTTCAACATGGTTCAAGTGACCAAGTGACCAATGACGTCCCTGTGAATGTCAAATTCAAGGTAATGAAATGCCCATTTATTTTCAAATATGGCATGGAACATGAAGATAAAACTTAGAAAATAGCTGAAGAAAGAGCCTACCAAAGGTAAGAAGATAGCCTGAGAGCTCAAATTTCAATAGGAAAGAGGGAAAGCTACAGGAGATAGTAAAATATCTGTGCAGGAGTTATTTCTAGTTGGTGAAATAGTCCACCAAGTGGACATCAAAGAGCACAAGCACTAAAGGATGTGGCCTATTTTTATCCATCGAGTAAAGGTGAAGTGGATAGCTACACAAATATTAGGAAGAGGACTAGGTGGCCTATACTTTTTAGGAGACATTTGAGATGAATTGACATGCCACAGTTAAGGCCAATGCCCTGTTCCAGCATGGCCCCTTGATAAAACTGAAAATACATTCAAGGCATTGAATGTAGCATGGGCCATTTTGTGAAACAAAGTTCCAAGTCTTTCTTGGCTACTATATATTGTAATCTCTTATTTTATGCAAAGGAGATAATTTTGTTATCAAAAACAAAACTTTGCCCAAATTGAAAGGCATTACTGAGACTTTGAGCTTAGATTGTTAATCATATTTTGTTATCTAAATGAGAAAGTAAGTGACCTTTTAGACTTTATGTTGGAATAGATTGTGTTTTTGAGGAAATTATTCATATGTCTATTTCATGAATGCATTATTGTCCATTTAATTAAATAAGTAGGACTAGTGGAAGTAACTAGGAAGGTGTCCTAAAGTCGACTATGGAGAGACTTTGTGCTGCCATAATTGTCTTTAGTTTGTTTATTTTCTATTTCTATTAAAAGGATATTAGGATGACTTTGTGCCACCATTATCCTTCATATTTCACTCTCTGTCAATTGAGGGGGAGACTTTGTGCTATGCCTCATTTTGCTGGTTATTGCACCCTATTCCAGTTACTTTTACTACCCAAAAAGAATTCTTGCTATTTGTTGTAGACCACTTCTAAAAGAAGAGAAATGCCTTGATCATTTCACTAGGATTTCTCCATTGTCTTTGAACATCATCTTTGAAAAAAGAGAGATGTATGGTGTTGTCCTACCCCTGAGTGTTATTTTAGCTTATAGATATAGTATATAGCACCTCATATTTATAGGGAACCTCCCCTTGATGAGAGGAGAGATTTTTCCCTTTTTGATGTGGTCGACCTACACATTTGTCTGATAAATCTCCCTATATTATGGTGGAAACACCTATTTTGCCCATCAGTTAGCTGGTGATAAAATATTCATGCCAACAATTTTTGGTGACTTCACTAGGGAAGAAAGAGCAATTTCAGTTCTTTTCTTTATCCATTTTCTTTGCTATTCCAAGTCCTTTTCCATTACCAAAGAACACTTCCAACTTCATGCCAATAGTTTTTGGTGACTCTGCTGGGGAAGAAAAAGTAACCTGAAGCCTCAAGCTTCAAACTAAAGCAATTATAGTTTTTTTTTCATTTCAAGTTGTACAATCTAGCATATTCATGGTATATGAGAAGCTAGAGATCCAAGGGTATTGTTGACCCTGTATTCAAGTTGGTACAACAAAATGATTTTGATTTGTTTCCTTCACCATCTCACCTCCAATAAATTAGGAAGTTTTCCTCCTACAAAATTTAGGTATCCATTACCAAGCAAAACATCTATTTTTGATGTCAGTAGAGCTTTGTCAATACATACCCCTCAAGAATTTGTTATCCCTACCTTCAGTAGTCAAATAATGGCGGTTTAAGGCCCCTGGGATAACTCTTTTGGTCCACTCAATCTTACTCCACCTCTACATGAGCTACCATGCATTTCTAGGAAGAATTTTCCCAATTTTTTTGGTGATGGGAAAGTTCATCCTGATGAACATATTATAGCCTTCAACATAGCTTGTGGTGTGATAGGCATGTAGTACGAGGATGTAGCATTTAGGCTATTTGTGAAAAAATTATAAGGCACTATTGAAAACTAGTTCTATCATCTATAGGCCTAGACTATGACTGAATAGAACACCCTCAAAGCCAAATTTGAAGCCAGGTTCAAGCCTATAGAAGATGTGCATGCCCTACTAGCCCATCTCACACAGATGAAGAAGGAGCCTCATGAACCTATGAGGGACTTCATTGCCAAATTTTACAAGTTAAGGAATATGATTCCTATAATCTCTCAGCCCATAGCTGAGAATCTCAAATGCTTTTTCATCAATTCTCAACTTTTAGAAGTGAGTTTTCTACTGAGATCGGATGTCCACATAGACCTTGCTGCTACTTAGGATTTGGCCACTAATGTGGAAGATGATCTCATTTTGGTGGGGAAGATAAGGAGAGATCCTAACAGAGGTAAATATTCTTCATCCTCTAAATATCCATCTATATGCACCACTGATCCAATGGTGTAGAAGTTGGTAAATGAGTTGCTAGCTCTTAAGAAACAAATGGTGCAAGGGATGTCTTCTACTCTTTCATACAGACATATACCAAGCAGAAAATTTCCCAATTAGTCATACCAAGGCAATGCTACTAGGAATCAAGGGCAGCCAAATCATCTTCCTCTCCCATAGGGGAAACTTGCCATTGATGCACCTCTAACCAATTCAGTAGTTGTATATCTTGAAATAGAATCTGATTTATCATTCCAACCTGAGTTGAACCCTAAAGATGATGTTAATCTCTTCATAGAGGGAGAAGAAGAATTAGTTGGTGAGTCCAACATTGGTTTCTTGAATTACTAGGATGACTTTAGAAGTAAAGGTGAAGCGGTTGATGGATCATATGCTATATTCACCGAATCCTAGAACCATTCAGCCCAACAAGCTGATAAAAAAAATAGAGGAACATTCTCAACCAACAATTTCAATTGCTAAGCGGGGAACCACTCTACCTTTTCAATCAAAGGACCTAATGATTGCTAAAAAGGTAAGTACACCAAGCACTCCTTCATCTTCAATTTCAAATTCATAGACCAGTACCCCCCCAAAAAAAAATCTAGAAGGATGAACTACCATCCCCTATTCTTAATTTGTTTCAAATATTTGATATAATCGACCATGTCAAGAAAAAAATTCAAATGTCTAAATTTGAATTCCTCCAATCCAACCCTGAACAGTTGGATAAGTTAGTGGAATGTGTGAATAATAAAACTATCACTATAGGAATAGTTGTTCCAAAGGTGACTCCCACATCCACCCAGAATAACCTTGTCATTACTCCTCCTACTACTCCCAAGAAGATAGAACCATTTTATGTCTCCCTATTGATAAACAATCACCAACTAAACAATTGCATCATCAACTCAAGTGCATCTAACAATGTCATGCCTACCAAAGTAGTGGAATCCCTTGGTCTCACACTAATCAAGATATTTGGGAGATGTTTCTTTATGGAGAACAAATAGTGCCACTGCGGGGACAAATCAAGGATGCCCAATTTGCATTTGTGGCATTTTTGGATAAGAGAATTAAGATGATAGTCCTAGTGGTTGACATCCCAGCCTCCTACAGCATTTTGCTTGGACAAAATTTCTACAAGGACATTGGCGGTGAGTTAAGTATGGACCTATCTGAAGCAAGGATCTTGATCAAAGGCATCATGCAGAGATTTCTCCCTAAGAAGGAGCAAAATATGTTGTCACTCAAACATCAATTCCTAAATCTCAAATTATATTTGAGTCTTCAAACATGGGTAATTACTTCTTGACTACAGAGGATGTTCCTATCCTAGCTGATGAAATTTTTGAAGATGACAATCTAAAAATTGGTTCAAATGGAACAACAAAAGGATTGGTAGAATGTAGTGCAAGTGTAGAAGAATCCCTCCTCCAAATGAAGAAAAATCTAAGGAAAGGTCAGTTTCTAATAATGTGTGGATTCTTGAATTTGATGGCGACTATTCTTTTACTAGCTTGGGAGCTGAGATTGTGTTGATATCTCCTCAAGGAGATATTTTTCTTTCTTCATAAAAGTTGTAGTTTAGCAACACCAACAATATAGCTAAATATGAATTACTATTACTTAGATTAAAGGCTACTCAATATAGGAGTGTCAAACTCCTTCATGCCAAAGGAGATGTTGAGCTATTGATTTGTTAGGTCTAAAACTTATACCAAACCAAAAATGAGAGATTGTGCCATTATTGCAATCTAGTTTAGGATCAAATTGAAAGTTTTGATGCTTTCATCATCTCTGCAACACCTAGGGAATTCAATGATTGAGCTGATATATTAGCTATTTTTAAAAATATTTTGGTTCCTCACCCAAATTTTAAAAGAGATAGGTACCAAGTGTGCCTGACAATGCCAATCATTGGCAAGTGTTCAATGGTGACAACCAAATCATCACCTTTCTAGAATAAAAAGACAGCTTTGAATATCTTTACTTTAAAGGCAGTAAGCCTCAAAAACTTGAATCAACCCCTAAAATAAGTTTAGATGTAGGCGAATAATTCCTATAGCTAAAAGGAAATAAAATTCCTAAAGGATTGGTTTCCCTTGAGAAACTATTTAACAAGCACAACAAGTTCATCAAACAACAACAAATGGATTCAAGCTCCTCCCATGAGTTTGATTAGATAAACTTGGGTACCAAGGAAAATCCCAAGATGGTGAATATTGAGAAGTGATACACTCTTGAAGAGAGGTTCAAGTTTACTGCTCTGCTCTGCCAGTACATAGATGTTCTATCATACTCCTATGATGATATGAAGTCGTTCAGGCCTAAAGAAATTCACCATGAAATTTCTCTCAAGCGTGATTTGGTGCCTTACAAGTAGAAATCTTGACAGTATAATCCAAAGATATCAGGTACTATTCTATCTAAAATACAAAAAATGTTGAACGCTAGATTAATTTTCCCAATCCATCATTCCACATGGATTATAAACGTAGTTCTTGTGAGAAAAAAGAATGGCAAAATTTGCCTCTACATGGATTTTAGGAATTTGAATCAATCCTCCCTAAAGGATAACTACCCTCTACCTATCATGGATAAAGTCATTCAGATGGTGAATGGTTTAGAGATGTTATCAATGTTAGACAGCTTCTCAGGGTACCATCAAGTTGAAGTTGGTGAAGCAAACTAGCATAAGGTTGCCTTCACCACACCTTTGGGCACCTTTGCATATCATAGAATGCCATTTGGCCTGATAAATGATGGTGCCAATTTTTAGAGAGCAATGGACCTTACTTTAAAAGATGAAATGGGTAAGTTCATTGTGGTGTACCTTGATGATTTAATAGTCTTTTCCAAGCATCATCCTGATCATGTGCACCATTTGTAATAAGTGCTAGAATGATGTCGCTAGAATGGCATTTCTCTAAATCCCAAGAAGTCTATTTTTGGGGTAATAGAAGGGAAACTTCTTAGACACATTATATCTCGAGGAGGCATAAAGATTGACTCAGAAAGAGTTAAATCCATCTAGGAGCTTACTCTGCCCACAAGTAAGATTGTAGTTCACTCTTTCTTAAAAAAGGTGAATTTTTTATGAAGGTTTATTCCTGAGTTCATACACAAGACTCATCACATTGTGGACATGATGAAGGGAAAGGCCACTTTTAGCTAGACTAAAGAAGGCAAATTGGCATTTTGAGACATCAAGATAGCTATCACCCATGCCCCAATTTTGGTTTGTTAAGATTATACCAAAGATTTCACAATGTACAGTTATGCTTCTGAGCACACACTTTCAACAATTTTGGTTCAGTAGAACAAAGAAGCTATGGAATCTCCCATATCCTTCATGAGTTATCCCCTCAAAGTTCATGAGCTAAAATACTCAAACATGGAGAAGTATGCTTATGTAGTGGTAAAGGCAATAAAGCATTTCCACTTTTACATTCTGATTTCCCACGTTGTTGCCCTGGTTCTTGATATAACATTCAAATCCATATTAACTCAGCAGGAGTTTGGAACCAAAAGGGGCAATTGGATTGCTAAAATCCAAGAGTTTGATCTTGTTATCAAACTAATGAAGCTTGTTCAGGGAAGGGGTATCTACCAAATGATTACTGATAATAGACCAAAAGAAATAGGGCATGAAGAAGTAGAAATTGAAGACATGCCAATAGTCCTCTTTGTCACCACCATGAATGAGTGGTATTCAAACATTGCTCATTTTCTTACCTATGGTGAGTGTCCTGCTCACCTGTCTTATAAAGGAAAGAGGACTGTCAAGCTGAAAGCTACCAACTTTGTCTTATGGGACAACAGGATATATAAGAGGAACCTTGATGGGGTATTCCTTCAATGTGTGGATAAAGTGTAGTAGAACAAACTTCTAGAATCCTTTGACAATTTGGCTTGCATAGGACTTTTTTTGCACCTGTAACTACCCATAAGATTTTATGAGCTAGGTATTATTGACCTACTCTATTTCAAGATGCATACGAATGGGTACGAAGATGTGAACTATGCCAATAGTTTGTTGGAAGACCCAAGTTGGCTGTGTTGCTTCTCAAGCCAATAGTAATAGAAGAGCCAATCCAGCAATGGGAAATTGATTTCATAGGTGTTGTAAACCTGTCTTCAAGCATTGGACATGATTATGTCCTCACAACCATAGATTACTTCACCAAATGGGTGGAAGCTATTCTAGCCAATCATGCTACTTCAGAAGTAGTATGCAATTTCCTTAAGGAAAACATCATTTCCAAGTTTGGGGTCCCAACCAAGATTGTGACAGACAATGAAGCCTATTTATCTTCCTATGAGATTACTCAATTCTACTTTTATTATGTGATCTCTCCCACTCTTATGATTATTTTCCATAAGGAAATGGCCAAGTAGAATTGAGCAATAAGAACTTGGTGACCATCATTAGAAAGCTGGTAGATGACAACCAATGAACTTGGCATAAAGCATTATTTGATGCTTTATGGGTAGATAGAATTACACCCAAGAGGGCAAGAGGTATGTCACCTTTCCAACTTTTATATGGTCTCAACGTAGAGATACCAATCACCCTAGAATTACCAACATTAAAATTGGCAACGGCATTTGAAGATAAGACATATGAAAGATCCATCAACAAGAGGATCATGTGCTTGACTGAACTTAATGAGTAATGAACCATGGTGGTAGACCAAATTGCTACGCATCAAAGTATGGTGAAGAATATCTTTGACCAGAAAGCAAAATCTCATAATTCTTAGATTGGTGATCAAGTTCTGTTATGGGACAAGAGAAGAGAACCAAAGGGAATGCATGGGAAATTTGATTCCCTATGGAGAGGCCCATTTTCTATTCATCAGCTTAATGGTGAAAATAATTTCTTACTAAATTATCAAGATAGCATGCCCTTTTCACTACCTTATAATGGGCAGCATCTGAAGCAATTCAATCCTTGAAGTATCAAGTGACATCGGTTGTATATATGTATATTTGTATAGTCTTTAGTTCTATTTTGTGTTGTTCATTTTCATTTTTTGGCACCTTTATTTTTGGGTAGCATGACTCTGTATCCCAATGGCATACTTAAATGCAATGTATATTCTAGATTCTACTCCCTTCGATTATTTCTACAATCAATGGAAGTTCCCTAACTGGAGCCAGCTGTTGTTCCCAAAATTTGTCACTTGTTTTTGGGATAACATATCAACTATTTTAGTCTTATAGGCCAAAATTCTCTCTTCCCTTCTTAATAAATGTCTTGAGTGTCCAATTTCTTCAATTATTCAAGCTTTTTTAGCTAAGGGACTTGCAGGTTCAATAATTTTAATAGATGAGCTCTCACAAAGAAACAAGTTCCCAACACTTAGGCAATTTCAAGGTTGGTTCAACATTGAGGTTCAACCAAAAGGTCCATTGATAGGCTTTAATCAAAAGATTGAACAATTAAACCATTGAACCTTGAACCAAAAGGTTCAAAGGTTCAATGGGTTTAAAGGTTTAATGATATCAGCAGACTTAAAAGAGTTACGCACTTTGGTAAGTTCAAAGTTCAATTGCTTCATAAAGTTCAACGGCTTCAAAGGACTTAACGAAAATAAGACTTCAAAGAAGAAAGATTGAACCATTGAACCATTGAACCTTGAACCAAAAGAGTTCAAAGGTTCAAAGGTTTAATGAGTTCAATAAAATATCAGTGGACTTAAAGAAAAGAAGGCTTCGAAGATTGAAGGTTGAACTATTGAACCGTTGAACCAAAATAGTTCAACAAGTTCAAAGGTTCAATGAGTTCAATAAGATCAAAAGACTTAAGCAAAAGAAGACTTCAAAGAAGCAAAGAATGAACTATTTAACCATTAAACCTTAAACCAAAATGGTTCAAAGTTCAAAGCTTTTCAAGAAGTTCAATAGAAAAGAAAAGGATCCAAAAATTTTGAAGGACCAAACGATTTTGAGAAAGAGAATGAACCATTGAACCTTGAACTAAAATGGTTTAAAGTTCAAAGGTTTAAAGGATCAAGGAATTTTAAAGTTTGAAAGGGATATTCAATTGAAGGAAGGAAGTAGAATATTCTAGAGACAAGTTTGAAGAGATGGTTTAACTGAAGAGGAAAGAAAGTGATTGAACCAAGAAAGCGATTAAACCAAGAAAGTGATTGAACCAAGAAAATGACTAAACCAAGGAAGTGATTGAACCAAAGAAGTGATAGAACTGCCTGAACCATTGAACCATTAAACTGATGAACTCTCATGGTTCAAAGGTTTAAGGTTTAACGTGGTTCAAGTGACCAAGTGACCAATGACATCCCCATGGACATCAAATTCAAGGTAACAAAATGCCCATTTATTTTCAAAAATGGCACAGAACCTAAAGACAAAACTCAGTGAACAACTGAAGAAAGAGCCTACAAAAGGTAAGAAGATAGCCTGAGAGCTCAAATTACAATAGGAAAGAGGGAAAGCTATAGGATATACTAACATATCTGCACAGGAGTTATTTCTAGTTGGTGAAACAGTCCACCAAGTGGACATCAGAGAGTGCAGGTACTCAAGGATGCAGCTTATTTTTCTCCATCGAGTAAAGGTGAAGTGGATAGCTATGCAAATATCAAGAAGAGGAACAAGTAGCCTATACTTTTGAGGAGACATTTGAGATGAATTGACATGCCATAGTTAACGTTGATGCCCTGTTCTAGCATGGCCCCTTGACAGAATTGAAAATGCATTAAAGGCATTGAATGCAGCATGGGCCATTTTGTGAAATAAAGTTCCAAGTCTTTCTTTGTTGCTAGATATTGTAATCTCTTATTTTATGTAAAGGATATCTTTTTTTATCAAAATCAAAACTCTACCCAAATTAAAAGGCATTTTTGAGACTTTGATCTCAGATTGTTAATCATATTTCATTATTTGAATGAGAAATCAAGTGACCTTTTAGACTTTTTGTTGGAATAGATTATGTTATTAAGGAAATTATTATTATGTCTATTTCATGAATGCATTCTTGTACATTTAATTAAATAAGCAGGACTAGTGGAAGTAACCAGGAAGGTGTCCTAAAGCCAACTGTGGAGAGACTTTGTGCTACCATAATTGTCTTTAGTGTGTTTATTTTCTATTTCTATTTAAAGGATCTTGGGATGACTTTGTACCCCCATTATCCTTCATATTTCACTCTTTGGTAGTTGAGGGGGAGACTTTGTGCTACACCTCATTCTGCTGGTTATTGCACCCTATTCTACATAGAAATAATTCCTGTTGTTTGTTGTAGACCACTTCTGAAAGAAGAGAAGTGCCTTTTGTCATTTCACTAGGATTTCTCCATTGTTTGTGAACATTATCTCTAAAAATAGAGAGATGGATGGTGTTTTCCTACCCCTAAGTGTTAATTTTAGCTTTTATATATATATATAGTATATAATACCTCATATTTATAGGGAACCTCCCCTTGATGAGAGGAGAGATTTTTCCCCTTTTGATGTGGTCGACCAACACATTTGGCTGATAAATCTCCCTATGCTGTAGTGGAAACACCTATTTTTCCCATCAATTAGCTAGTGAAAAAATGTTCACCCAACACCTCCCATGCCTAAATTTTTTTACATACCTTCACCTAAGCAATAAAATACTTCCACTAGTCAATCTAGTGATTCCCAAGAATAAAACAACATTCAAGAGCTTAAGAGCATGTTCCAATCTTTCGAAAATGAACTGGTGAATGTTAAGAGGCAACAGGATTTTAATAAACCTTACAAAGCCTCATATAAACCTTAGCAATAATCTTATCAATCAAATAGGCCACCTTATAAAGGAAAATTCCAAGGCCAAGGTCAAAGCCAAGGACAAAGGTAACCTAACTATGTTAGGAAAAACAACTATAATCCAAAAGTTACAAGCACTTCCAAAACTTTGGTACCCATTCAAAATAATATTGCTCAAGAATTAGAGGGTGACTTGCCTTGGAATTAGTATTTTGGGCAATCCATCATTCCAACCATTAATTTTAATCAATATTTTAATGATCAATGGTAGTAGGCTACCCATTACGGGTATAATCAAGCTCTTATGGCTCAGAACATAGTGGTACCCATGATGTCAAAACTAGAAGAGCCTCAACAAGTTCAAATCCTTTATCAAGGACCAGGCCAGTTAGGTGCTACAATGGTGAATTATGAGCAAGAAGAGTGTTATGCTATCAACCAGTAGGATAGTTCTATCTAGGCATACATTCTAGAGGTAGCAAATACAAGGTTCAATAGAAGGAACATAGAGGGTAATCAGGAAGTAGTCAAAGAGATTCCTACAAATGAACCTATTTTTATTCCAAAGTTTCTAGTAGCTTCACAGAATCAAAATTAGGGGAATTATATTATTTCCAAAAAATCACAAATTCAAAGTATAGTTTTGGCTCCCAATGCACAACTAAAGGTTGGTGGTTCACCCATCAACATTGTGGAACAAATGAAAAGGTCCAATGTGAGTGTACTAATGTGGGATGTTTTTTCCATGCCTAGATAGATAGATATCCTTTAAGAAGGATTATCAAAGATCAATATTTTTGAGAAGCCACCAATAAAATAAAATGTGGTTCTCACCAATGTAATCAAAGGACCTAGTGAAGGGAAATAAAGTAAGATGGTCAAACCTTCCCCCTTATATATTTCAATGATCAATGGTAACTCTTTAGTGCACAATTTTATGGTAGACAATGGGGCTATCACCTCAATAATACCAAAATCCATAACTAATTAGATTGGTCTAAAATATGAGCCCCAGTTTAAGGGAGTGATATAATTTGATGGTTCTTCTACCAAGCCATCTTGTATCATTAGAGGCCTTAAATTGACCCTACATTCTTGTCTTAGTGTCTCATTATCTCAATATGTGTTAATCCTAGATGTACCTACTCATTTTTACCTATGCCTATCCATAGAATTCACTACAAAGATTGGAGGTTATCTTGTAGCAGATTGGTCATACATGTCATTAAAAATAATATATGGGAGCAAAGTATCAATAAAAGCTGAGCCCATTACACAATTCCCCATAGATCCTTATGAGCTAAATAGCATAAACATAAATTGCACCATCATTGATGAACATGAATTTAAAATTGGTCAATAACTAAACACTCATCTTGAGGATATACTTGATATGTTTTTGAATGAATTATGGAATGATAGTCACTTGGTTGACCCCTTGGAAGATGTTGAAGAAAGGTACATGGGTGTTTACTTCTTACATGAAGAGAATAAATCCATTTCATCCCTCACTGAGCTTCATGAAGAATCCAATGGACTATGTAAATTTTTATTTGATGGTTCAAGGATCAAACATGTAGTGGGTGTAGGTACAATACTGGTATCCCCCTCAAATGACAAGTATTTCTCTTCTTACCAATTCCAATTTAGTTGTTATTACAATGCAATAGAATATGAGGGTATTATCCATGCCCTTTAATGGGATAGTAAGAGAGGGATCAAGAAGTTGCAAGTTTATGTGTATATTTAGTTGATAGTATATTAGGTTAAAGGATAAAATATCACCAAGAATCCTTTGATGAAGTCTTACAAATGTAGAGTGTGGGACCTAATTGAGTATTTTGAGGCCTTTAAAATCCAAGCAAAGCCAAGGAGCCAAAATGAACATGTTGATAGGTTGGTAGTTGTGGGATCTCAATTTGATATCCCTAATGAGTTGAAAAATACCAAGGTACAACCATATGTTAAATTTGTAGTGAAACCATCAGTGCCAAACAATAAAGCTCAATGGTTGGTATTTGATAGTGATGAGTAGATTTTTTTCTTTCAATAGGAAGCAGAGTTATCCTCAGTAAACCAAGATAGATTTCAACATCAGTATGAGGAGAAAATTATTCATTTAAAATCCAACAAGATTCCTAAAGGGATGATCACACTTTAAGGTCTCTTCCATGAATGAGATCATATGAGAAAAGACAAGGTAGTGTTGTAAACCAATGAATAAAACTATGAAAGACTCATTATCTTCAAGGACAAGTTCCTCAATATTGGTAAGGTAAGTAATGAGGTAGAAATGCATTATTTCATTGAAATTTGTAAATAATATTTAGACATCTTTGTTTAGGAATATAATGACCTAATAGGTTTTGATCCTAAGTTGGCCCAACATATTATAGAATTGGAAGATAATGCCAAGCTTGTTAGGTAGAAGCAAAGGCCTATAAACCCTAAAATTGAAGAGCTCATGAGGAAATAATTAACTAAAATGATTAAATCGAATATCATCTTTCCCATTAATCACTCCTCATGGGTAGCCAATTAGTACCTATGAGGAAGAAGAATGGGGAGATCATATTGTGTGTTGACTTTAGGGATCTAAATAGGGTTTTTTTGAAGGATCACTATCCTTTGTCATCCATGGAGTAACTTATTTAGATAGTTGCTAGTTCAGAATACTTCTCCCTTATGCATAGATATTCATGATACAACCAGGTGCTGGTGAGAAAAGAAGATTAATATAAGATTGCATTCACCACAAAGTGGGGCATATATGATTACCATAAGATGCCTTTTAAATTTTCAAATGTTGGGGTAACCTTTTAAAGAGCAATAGACATGGATTTCCAATGATTGATAAATCAGATGGTACTAGTCTACTTGGATGACATCATAGTTTTCTTTAAAAAGGATAGTGAGTACTTAGATCATCTAATGTTTATCTTCCAAATATTTATAGAGTATTTGATCTCTTTAAATCCCAAAAATGTGTGTTTTTTGTTTATAAAAGTAAAATTTTAGGTTACATTATTTTAAAGGAAGGATTATCCTTTGACCATAATAGAATAGGTGTTATCTTATCACTATTTTTACCCATGCATATGAAAGGAATATAGAGATTCCTTGGGAATATAAACTTTGTGAGAAGGTTTACACCTAGTTTTACAAAATTGGTCAAACCCATCACTATCATGCTAAAGAAGAGCCAAGTGTTTGTGTGGTCAAATAAAATAAATATAACATTTGAGGACATAAATAAATCCATTGATCAAGAACCCTCTCTTATGAATTCTAATTTATCAAAGGATTTCATATTATACACCTTTACTAATGTTTACAACATATCAACTATGCTTATGCAGAAGAATAGTGAAGGACTTGAGCAGCCAATTGCCTTTTTTAGTTAAGAGTTGGAGGGGTATGAGGTACAATACACTTTTATTTAAAATAAGTTTATTGAAGCTTTGAGAAGCCTCAAAAATTTTAGGCCAATTATTTCCAACAATAAGATTCATCTTATGGTGTCTCATCCTGAGGTAAAGGACTTTCTCCTCAATAAGGATTTAAATGAGAAAAGAGCAAGTTGGATTACCAAGGTCATGGAGTATGATGTCAAGATAAAAGTAACCAAGATGATAAAATTCAAAGGCTTATGTGATAATATGGTGGATGACCTTAAAAAATACAAATAAATTATTTTGGTGACATAAGACAACTCACAAACAGATACACCTCCACTTCATAATAGTTGGCTCTAAGATATGACCAATTTCTTGATGATAGAATAATGCCCCAAGGTTTGGATAGATAAAAAATAAGGAATTTTAGACTTTAATCCATACCTTATACATTAATTAATGGGGATTTTTTTATAAAGGACCTCAATGGAGTACATATTAGGTACATTGATGACAATAAAGTGACAAAGCTCTTAAAGAAATTTCATGATGGACCTATAGGAGGTCATTTTGATCAAAGAAAAATGATAACAAAAATAATGAGGGATGGTTATTTTTTTCCTAGAATTTTCAAATATGCCTATGCATGGGTTAGGAAATGTCATAAGTGTGCTCTATTTGTCAAAAAATAAAGATTAGCATCTCTTCTACTCAACCCAATCTAGGTGGATAAACCCTTCATGTAATGGGGGTTTGGCTTCATAGGAATGATAAATCCACCTTTAAGTGTAGGACATAAATGGATGCTCACTATAACTGACTACTTCACCAAGTGGGTGGAAGCAATTTCCTTGAAACAATTCAATGAAATGGTAGAATTGGACTTCTATGACACCATAGTAACTAGGTTTGGTGTCCTAACTACTATAATTTTAGATAATGCCTTAGAATTTATTGGTATGAACATAAGTGAGTGGGCACTTAAAATAGGCATCTACCTCTATACATCTTCCAATTACTACCCCCAAGGCAATGGACTGGTAGAGTTCAAAAACAAAAACATGATAAAGATTATCAAGAGAACCATGGAAGAGAATCAATAAGTGTGGCATAAAAAGCTAAGGACAACCTTATGGGATGATAGAGTGACTCCCAAAACTATCATTGACAATTCTACATATGTCCTTATATATGGAAGGGAAGCCAAATTTCCCATTTCTCATGAATTAACTACATTGGAGTTAGCCCATCAATTTGAGTTGATGGAGAGTGAGATTATGAACGTGAGGATGATAGAGCTCATAGGGCTTGAAGAAACCAAGGACCTTGCCATGGAGACATTAGAATCACATCAAGATCAAGTCAAAAAATCATTTAACAATAGATCCATACCAAGGGGCTTCAAAGAAGGGGACCTAGTCCTCAAATGGGATTCAAATAAGGCCAAACTAGGCAACCATACCAAGTTTGATAGTTTATGGAGTGATCCTTATTTGATATATGGTTACAAATAACAAAAAGATTTCCAACTTGCCCAACTGAATGGAGAGTTATTAGCCATTCCATTCAATGAAATTAATTTAAATCCTTGTTATTAAAATAATTTGAATATATTTTATAATAATGTACATATTAGATTAGATTTATATGCTTTCCTCTAAGTGCTTTGTACACGTTTCCTTTAGTCCAGTGTTTTCTTTTCAATATGTGCCTAGGGAATAGTTATTTATTTTTCTCTTCGAGTTCCTTTTTACTTCAAGAGGAATTTTCAAAAAAATTCAGCCTTGAGTGAGTCACACATTAGTTGAGTTAAAATACTATGACTTTGTGTACCTAATGGATCAGTTCAAGGCTTCTAATCTCTTCCATAACAGGCATACAACCCCAAGGTGTCACTAGAAATATTAGCCAAATTTAGCCCACATAAGAATATTTTGCCTAGAAGTGGTTTGAATAGATGAGAAAAGTTTTGAAAGGAATGAGTTGAAAAAAATTAGGGGAATAATATCTCATGCTGATTATAAAACTTTTGAAACACTTTAAGCAAGCGTAAAGTATAATTTATTGATCCTTGGGATGTAGACTTGGAAATAGGTCTAGGATTTCAATAGTGAAAAATACCAACATGTTCTCATGGTGTTTAAAGTATTCAAGGGCATGAATTAGGTTGCACAAAGTCTTAGAAGTTCATTGGATCCTTCTAAAGAGACAACAATTTCTTGTAAAAATCTAGAAGAACTAGACTGTCACAAGCACATCATAGAAGGACAAACATGCTAGTTTGGTTGCACATTTGATAAATACAATTAATAAATTGTTCAAGGACAAAATACCACATATACATGATTTTTTTCATTCCAAGAAGGTCCCATAAATTTTTTATATCTTGATGAGTTCTCTATCTCAAGATATAAGCTTTCAAAGTTGAAATTATAGAGTGGGATGTACATATGGACATCAAGTTTAATTTGTGGTAAAAATCCATATTAATTAAAATTTTCCTAAGGCTAAGAGTGGGGATAAAAAGTGTTGAGATAATGGGATATCAAGTCAAAATATAATGGTACATGGGTGATCAATGAAGCTAGTAGGTCCCAGTAGATCAATGAAGCACATCCAAACATACAAAGTAGATTAATGATGATAATAAGGTTAACAAGTTAATTAATATCAAATATAAATGTGTAGTTACCAAGTGTCATGAACTCGAGAACTTCTAGGTAAATAAATAGTATGAATTTTAACTATGTAAAAGTAGATCCACAATACGTGTAAGGTCAAAGAGTCAAAAAGTGCTTAGAACAAGATCAATGGTCAACATTCGAACAGATCAAAGATCCAATTGTGAGTATAAACTTAATAATTTTGTGGATCCAAGTAGATAAATGGTACATGATCCATCATGCAAAATTATATTGATGGAAAATATTAAAATTTGAAACTAGGAGCTTTGAAGTAAAGGTCGAACATGATTCAAGTTAAACCAAGAACAAAGGTTTCAAAGGGCATATACTACTATTATATCTCAATCAAATTCCATTAAATAGACATAGTTATATATTATAGGTTGTTAATTGTGAAAGTAGTTTCTATTAAAAATTAGAGGCATGATGAGGTTTGTTTAAAATTAATATATTCCAGGAATGAGGCCATGCAGTTTGTGGATCTTCATCGATATAATGACTATATGAAAACCAATAAATTGGATTTTTTTTCAATCTATAGTAAATATCTATGTTTAGGTTGGATTAGATACAAACATAAATGAGATATGGTATAGTGTCTCATCCTTTAACATAATCATAGCTCTAACAAATAGGTACTTATGGCTACCTAAATTAGACATGGTGATGGCTCTATTAGGATTATAGAAATGAGGATTTTGTTCTCATGAACATGTCAAGTAGAAGATAATGTAAAGTCCTAAGATAGAGAACTAGCACTAGTTTAATCAAAATATTGTGGAGCATTCATAAAATGTGACAACTCATTTAATGATCTGTTATGGTGTGCTCACTCTCTCCTTACCCTTTCTCTATATATTTCATTTTTTGACACATTGTAACTCTCTCTTAGTTTTTAGAATAAAAAGATATAACTTTTTGATAATATTTTATCTCATTTTTGGAAGAGCAGAGAATCTCATTTGATAAGGCTCAACCCTATAAAAATTCATATGAAAGAACTCTTAAAGTAATAAAAACTTTTTTTAACCATCTCTCCACTCTGAATTGTGTGTAACAAAGCTTGTGCATGATGGCATTGTGAAGGAGAATATTTCTTACCCATTTTCCTTCTTTCTTACTCATTTTTAGGTATCTTAAAGTTAGTTATAGCTCTAAGTTAGTATTATTTATACCATGAATACAATCTCTCAGTGAGTCTTATATCTCCTCTTTGTCTTCATTCATTGCTTCCTGAACCTATTTTATGAAACACTTATGCAACTATCTAGTTTATTGAGATTTGTATAAGATAGCATTGTCTTATATTTCCTCAGTGTTTACTTCATGCTTATGTGATTTCTCATTAATTTGGTGCATCACCCTTTTATCCTTCTTAGTGACCCTTTAACCCTTATATAACCCTTTTCCTAGTATAAACATTAGTATAGGTGATCCATCAAGAAGAAGTCAACCTTCTCTAGATGTCCAACCCCACCATACATAGCCTAAATCCTGGGGTTGTTACCATAGTGTATCTAAATTTGAGAGAGCCTGAAGAAAACTCTCTAAGGGTATAAATTGATGCTACAATAGTTCTACCATACAAGCATCCATACACCCATGAGGGAAACCCCATATTCACTTGTTTATGATACTAAGTGAGTATTACCCATATAATTTGATCTCCCATCCTTATGCTTCAAAATATAATTGATGATGAACCTCCTTGATGAAAAACTCATAAATGCCTTACATCATTTACAATCTTATTAAAATAACTTTCACCATAGATAAAATAAGAATATTAAATACAAAGAGACATTAGATATCTTATTATGGAGTAAAACTAATCAAACACCAACATTGATTGAGAGAGAAAGGAAAGTTTGAACTTAATTGGTTAGGTACATACATAGTCATTAAAAAATATAGATACATGACTATAAATTGGCCACATAATAGGGAAAGGATCTTTATGAACCTATGAAAATAATGCACCTCCAGTGTTTTTATTCTTAATTAACCCTAATTTTATAAATATGTCATATGTCAATCCAAAAAAAAATCATCCAAAAGTGAACACCATTATTATGGTGCTTTGGACAAGTACCATGATGAAAAATAGTTTATATCACCAAAATAAATCTATTATCTATATACACACTAGTTAATTGGGCCAATATGATCACACTATTCCCTTATATACATCCATTGGTCATATAAATATCCTTATTCACTTGTAAAAATCTCATATTTTTAGTTACCCATGACATGTTAGTTTATGGTTTGTCCTTTATGGTTGTGTAAAAATATCATTTCTCATGTTTTGGTGACATCTTGTATATAATATTTCACAACACTTGTTCACTAATCTAAACAACACTTCATTTACTAATACATATCAAAACATAACTTACATACAATCACCCATCATCTATTTATCATTCAAACACTCATTTATTGGGTGGCAAATCCATCATATACTCATCTCTCCATTACATTACAACATCATTTTTCATCCATTCCCATATTGGAAGAACTAAAAATGGTTTGATGTTCCCAATAGAATTTTTACATGGTGGACCATGTATGTTGTGTTTAAATATAGGTATCTCTAGGGTCAATTCATCCACCCTCACCATCTTCCCATCACATTAATAATGCACCATTTCAACTTGAAAATACTCTTCCATACACTGACATCCAAAATAATCAAAACATCCTTGTCTATAGGTAAATGTCATGTGTATTTAATCTTACCTTGAATGGATTTATCATTAGACATTAAACATTGTTAAGGATCTCATTTTATAAAGGTTCATCTTTAGACTAGGACATCCAAGAGGTCATTTGCTTGGTTGAATGTTTCGTCATTTTATTACTTTGCCTTCTTGTGTTTACATCTTAAGTGTTTTTAATTATCATTTGTTTACATTTTTTTAATATTATGTTCTTAATAATTTACTTTCTTATTTTTTTTGTTCACTTCTTTATTTATTTTACTTATAGGTTATTTATTATTGCAAACCTCTTTTTTATTTTGACCCTATTACTGCTTTTTATGGGTTTAGATCATTACGTACATTAAAAATGGTGTGATTATGGTATTCCATATCATGATGTAGTAAGTCTTGAAGTGATGAGTCTATTAGTCCTCAAGTGTACACCATAATAGTCATCATTGTATTTACATATCCTTGGTGCATATCATCTTATGTTATATCAAAAAACGTTTCTCTACTCTTAATTGCTTATTCATGTTGGAATTATTTTTGGAACTCCAAATCAAGTAAATAAATAAAGGTGGCTATCTAAACCATACATAAACACATTTTTCCATTCCATTTTATACCATAATTAATGTTTAAAGGATTAACATGTGCTAAAACATATCAAAATTAGGAGAAAAAATTACATATACAAGTCCCATCTATCCATCTAGTCATCTCACATACTCATAGAATTAAAACATCCATATATCATAACATATCCATAACATAAGTCAAAGGCCAAAAATAATGATGTGTGTGTGTGTATCAAATGTTTCAAAGTACATACATGAAAGTATACATATCAAAATGTGTATATATATTACTACATCATATCATATCTCTAAGTATCTCCTTGGCCATCAGATGGGGAATCTATAGATGTACTTAGACCATGCCATTATTGTGTACTCCTTGGGGAACCCATAACATGATGAACCATATGTCCCAAAAATAACTCTTAAGCCATGGTGTATATTGTCCTCATATAATCTATCTTCATATAAGAGTGCTCCATGAACAAAAGTACTCATTGTTGTAGTGGCACCACCTGATTATATAGACTCTTTTAATATGTATCCTACTCCATCAATATCATAATAATGTCTAATGATGAAATATGACCAATTAATATGATTAAATCATTCACCTTTGTCAACTCTACCCACAATCAATCCCTCTCCCTCATGTACCTCTATTCTAACCCTACATCATTTGAAGTCTATATGAAAGCATCCTATGTCAATATCCATCCATATCTACCACACCCATCTGATATCATATTATTTACCTCCATATATAACATGTAAAAATATACCTATATTTAGATGACATCTATCTCTCTTAACTCCCATTGAATATCCATGCTAACCTCATCTCCTTGTAGCTCTATTATCTCTACATCTCTATCTCTAATATCATACTATAATGAGTTAATTAGATCTTGATACTCAACTAAACTCACAAGTCCTAATGGTCCTATTCCATCTCCTCCCTATATGTTTCTTGAGTATTGTGTGCATCCATGTATCCTCTCAATCTCCCTTCTCATCATTGTTAATCACTTCTAGTGGAGTCTCTTCACATCTTCAAACATCTCTGACCTCACTCATCTTCATATCATGTACCTAGTAATCCATGGCCTCGCTTATCTAAAAATATTATCATTCACCACCATCCTATCTGACCCCCACCACCCTATTATGGGTAATCTCTCATTATACTAGATAATAAGCCTCTAATTTGTGGGTATATCTTGAATGTAGCCTAAAATCTTTGCCTCCATGTCCTCAGTGTTATGTATGGATCTATTAGCCTCAATGGTCTCTGTTGATCCCACCATGTAGCATAATCATCTACAATCATGTTGAAAATCAAAATTATCATATGAATGAATCAACCCTTTTGCTTATCATTAAGGTTAACGTGGAATCATATATGTCTACTAGTAAGGTTCTAATAGGTCACTAATGATCTTATAGATATGCAAGGGTTTTTCTAAATATTTTGGGAAATAATAAGCAATTTAAACAATGAACTATACTCCATTATAATTATATAAATTGATTATTAATTAAATCAAATGAATGAATTAGATTTTCTTATATAATCTAACATATCTGATAGAGAAAGTCTATGGAATAGATAACCTATTGAAGGAAAGATCACTTATCCTTAATATCTCTATTTTATCAATTTGTCAATAATATTATGATATGTCCATTATGTTCAAAATAATCTAGAGAAAAGAAATAAAAAGAACACAAAGACAAGTAAAATAAATTAAAAATGAAACCAAACAATGAAACTAAAAAAAAATAAACTAAAAGAGAAATAAAACTATTATAAACAAGAAAATAACTTAAGAAAACAACTTAAATATAAATAGAAATTAAATAAAACTAACACAATCTCAAGAATAACATAAGAGATTACATAAAATGAAAATTAATGTAATACTAATTAAATCTAATAAATAAAATAAAAGAATAAAAAAACACTTAATCTAGATAAAATAAAGATTACTAATTAAGAAACTTAAAAGAGACAAATGAATAGTAAATCTAAACTAAAACCTACAACATAAGTAAAGTAAATTTAAAGATAAACAAAGCTAAGTGATACAAATAAAATTAACAACCACTAAATGAAATGAAACTCAAATTAGAATGAAATATCAAAACAAAGCTAACTTGAAGAAAACAAGAATCAAAGACAAATAAAAATATAAACTAATCTAAACCAACTAAAAGAAAATCAAAACATATTACAAGTCTTTAAAAGATTTGTCTTAGCATAAATAAAATAGTATTTTATTGAGAAACATCTTCATGTACATAATTACTTGAAAATGACAACTATTATAATTTGAATAGATTAATAAAACATTACACACGGGGATGTAATCATTTTTTTTCAAGTCAATTTATTTGGTTTTTGCACATATGATTACATATCTGCAATCATCATAGGATATTGAACCTAATAGACTTCAAATAATCAATTTATAAACTAAACAAGAAACTTGGATATACCTACATCAAATAAGCATGTTACATAACTATTAGAGAATGTATCATTGGTCTATCTAATAAAATTATATCATCTCAAAGAAGTTGCATAGAAAAGATAATGATGACTGAAATTTGAAGTAATTTAGAGTATTCAAGAATACTTGTGTAATGTTTCTCTCCTTGTGATATAAATTTGATCTCCTTTTAAACAATATCTTCAAGAGATGGTTGATAAATAATTTATAACTAATTTAGTTATTTTTTAACTTTAATTAGCTTTAACAAAGTCAATTAATTAAATTTTATAACTTGACTTTATGTTTAGGGCTTTAATAAAATCTCAAGATCAAAATTTAATAATAATAATAATAATAATAATAATAATAATAATAATAATAATAATAATAATAATAATAATAATAATAATAATAATAATAATAATAATAATAATAATAATAACTCTAAATGGGTAGGGGCCCTTAAGTCATTGCAATCACTTAAAATAAATGAAATATGGCAAACAACATAATGACTATGACAATTAAATAAAATTAAATACTATAAACATTAATTCCATATGCATTTAGCCATTAAATTTAGTAAATATATAATCAAAACAAACCATGTTGCATAAGTTCTAAACTGTTGTAATGTATCAACATATATAATATCTATAGTCAAAATATCATAATATCATTAATAGAACATTAAAGTACCAAGTATCAGAAAATAAAATTAACCAACCATCCACTCGTCATCTATATCTAATAATATCTCAATCAAAAGATAAAATTTATCTATCATATACTCTGTATAGTTTATGGTAGTAGTAGGAAACTTAACCAATTTGGTGCCTAGTTCACTATCTTCATCATCAACCTCCAATTTTACTTTCTTCACCATCCTTGTTATAATAGGCAAATCTGAAGTTGGAGGAATGGTTTCACACTTTTTACCTTTTGAAGTAACTTCCCCTTATCCAAGTGAATAAGATGGAAATTTGTCAAGACTTAAATTAGAACACCCTACATGATCAAATATTAGCTCAGATGAAATAGATTTAGTATTAAATGGTACAAAGAAGCATGGGTGCAACTTTTCAATCATTAGAAGCTTATTTTTAGGAGTAGGTGATTTATGCTAAAGACAATTATGAGGAGAATGATTAGGATCAGATTATACTATAGTGTGCATATGTTGAGAAGAACTACTTGGAGTTCCTCACCCATGATAATGAAATCTCCGAGGACCTCTCTAACCTCTATTTCCTTGAGCATTATTAGGATTTTAAGGCAAACAATTTAAAAAATTTCAAAAGGTAGGATCAAAAACATCAAAGTGTATAAACATGCATGTACAATAGTTAAAGAGTCTAGAGAAAGTCCTAATATGCCTTATTTTTTTAAATTTTTTACCTTGAGGAACATGTATTTGTGGAGGAGTCTCCTCTCTATGCCAATAAGAATTACACCCCTAATTATTCTAATTTGAATGATGAGAGTCTAAAGGAGTCCAACCTGTCATTATTATACTGACATATAAGATAAAATCAAAACCTTGATTATAATTCAAACCCTAAATATATCAATACAAAATTTAAATACATCAAACTTCAATAATCTATCAACCATTTGATTCTATAATAAATAGAATAAATTATTTTTATAAATATATTAATAATTTTGATAAAGAAGATTGAAATGTGTATCTAAATTAAACCATATATCCCTATTTCCAAAACCTCAGATTGATTATCAAAGAAAACACCACCAATCTGACTATATTCCTCATTACAATCATGCTATCAATAATAAAATATTTGACTATAATAAAAAATGTCAAACTATTCCTTTGCATTTGTTTGAAAATTAATTCATGCAAATGTATATAATATCCAAACCATGTATATGTTTACTTACAACATGATTTCAAATAATCTTTTGAAATGTCAAATATCATAATTATTACTACAAATAACTAATTCTACCTTTGAAGAATGAAATAACATGTCTAAATAGACTTTCTAAAATCCTTTTTATAAATTAATAGTGTGTATATATTGAAAAATATATCTATCTTTTTATTTTTATCAAGTTCCAAATATTCTACTATAGTTAAAATGTCCATACTATCAAAACCATTTATATCTTCAAGAAGAAATAATAGGGTCTCTACAAACATATTCCATTAAAATGTTCAAAACATAGCCATTCATGCATGGCCAAAACTTATTATATAAAATCCAAAATTCAAGAATAACATCTATTCTTTTTAAACTTGCTCATTTTGCATTTTATAAGGCAAAATGACTACATGCAGACACAGAATTATAATCTAATCATTCACAAGTTTATTTGAATTCCATGAACAAATGCAAGTGTAACCATGTCTTAAAGGAAAATAATTCCATTATAATTGATAACTCATGTCAAACATTTCCTAAATATGTATGTAGTAGAAATGATCAACCCACTTCCAGACCCAAATCTTCTACCTAGAATAAATGATGAATAAAGAGACAACCATTATCCTATCATCAATCATTTTATAAAAAAAAATTATATATAATCACCTCATATTTCATGACAAAACAAACTTTTCACAAACTTGCCTAAAAAATCTAATACCCAAAAATTATTTGGAAGAAAACTCCATCCCTCTAAATCATCCAACTGAGCATAAAAATATTTAGCATGTAGAAAACATATGACACCAATAAATACTCCCAACAAAACTATATCATTTGATAAAAAAACCTAGGTATGTATGTCTCATAACTTTATTCATAATGCACACAATGGATGTCAAAAAGAAATATGTTTTTGACACTTCCATATAAAAAATATTTCATAACCTCCTTTAAAACACTATCAAATATATAGAAATTATTAACCCAAAAACCAAATCTTGAAGACTTGAGTTATTTCTAAAACACAAAAACTCTACATGCACATATTAAAGTCTCAAAACCATTTAATTTTTTTGAAAGCAACTCAGACATCTTTGGTCTTCCAAAATCCTCAACTATTATCATGTAAACAAATATAAGAATGTATACTTGAAATTCCATTTGAGATTAAAACAAAATATAACCTTGATGTGATAAATACTAGTATTAATATAATCAACATACCTTTCTTGTGAATGAACTAAATGTATAAAATGTGTATCCTCAATCTTCTTCCTTTCCCTTTTTTTTTTGTAGAGCTTCACTTCCACTCACAATCTTAAAAAAAATACTACTAAATGAAAATAACCACCTTTTTTATGGATGAGTAAACATTAATCATGTCAACTTACATGTTAAAATCCCATTTTATATCTAATCTACCACTGACTAGTTTAGTGGCTCCATCAAACATAAACCATCACTACCAAACTAGCTATCTCTAAATTATGTCTAACTATCTTGCCAATACCTCATAAATCGATGTAAGTAATTTTAGTTTTAATGTAATATTATCTATAGGTATGTAATATATCCAAATATAATATTCACTCCAAAATCCACATCAACATGCATTAATTAACACACTAGAAACATCCATGGTGGCATTGACAGTTAACTTTGGTTGAATTTAACTTGATTTTGAACTATGATTCAATATGTAGTTAAAAAAAATATTCTAATACCTAAGTAATCAAGTTAATAATATATATAATTATCAAATTTAAATTTACCATTTGTATTATCATTTAAAATTTAGGAATTTTATATGTTAAGTATATATTATAGGATTGCAAACAAGCTCATACTCTCAAATGTGATTCACCAACATGATAGAATTGACCCTTTTGAAACAAATTGTTAAATATTAAATCCAAATTATATTATATATATGAATTTAAATTTAGCATTAGGTATAGGATTTAATATGTGATCTTAGTCAGTGTGAACATGTTTTGATCAAACACAACTAATAACAACTTAAAATACCATTACCATTTGAAAATTGTATTGGATCTAGGTTAAATTTTTTTTTGATATGATATAAAAAATATAAACAATTATATAATGATCCTATAGACATATTTGTACCATAAAACTTGAATATATGATTAAAAAAATCAATGTAGTCAGAGAGGATAATCTCATCTTACCCAATGCGTTAATCAAAACTATATCATTTATAACTTGAAAATAGACAAAATGAGTTTCATAACAACTATTATTCAAGTAAATAATAGCTATCACTCTCAATTTTGAATAGATAAATACTTAATGAATTTAATTTAAAAATCTTATGCTTTCAAACCACTTATTATTGTTAGAGTAAGAATATCATTAAATGAAATAGTCATCACATTTTTTGACATAAGAATGCATATCTTAAATGAAAGCAATTGACTAGGACCCCCACAAGTAGTTTTGGATGTCATGACACTAGTCATCAATATGGTAAAATATATAAGTACACTAAAATATTTATAAAAATAAAGGGGTGCAAAAAATAGTCATAACACAGGAAACCTTGCTAGTTGGTTTCAACAATAAAATGGGATATCAATAATAAATTGCCTATTTAAAAGATAGATCACATGAGAGTGCAATATAGGTTCAATCATTTCTCATGTAGTTATATGTAAACCAGTTTAATAATGATAATTGCTAAGGGATGAAACGTTCAATTAGTTTAGCATATAAAATTGGATACATTAAACAAGGAAATTTGGGTTGGATATATAATCAAATGTAAAATCCTTCAATACAAATTCTAAAAATCAATAATGCTTACAACTCATTAATAACTAGTTCATGTTTATTCATAAATAAATAATTTAAACTTTATCATGTAAAATATCTTAAAATAATTGATATACTTACAGTGATATGATAGTCTCCATGTACATTACCCTCAACATAATGAATACTTCACCAGTGTAATCAATATTGATCTATTCAAAATAAAGAGAAATCAAATAAACCAAAATGAAAAGAAAAATAACCAAAAGTAAAAACAAAAATTAAAATAAAGAGTATATTGATTAAATAATTTTAAATGATGTCCATTGACTGAATAACACAACCAATTTCCATCCATATCTTGCAAATGAAAAACATTTTTCCCAAGTACAACCATAATTTTATATGGATCTAGCCAAAGAGAATCAAACTTATTGAGTTTATCTAAATCTTCACATGCTTTATCCCAATAAAAAACAAGATCACCAAATTTAAAACTTTTAATGGATACCCTTTTGTCAAAAAAAAATTGGTAACTTTTCTTTAGCCTTCTCCAATTTATATAATGCAAAGCTTAAGTTTCATATAAGGCTATTAAATCATTATGTCTTTGTTTAATCAAATTAACATCTTCTGACAAATATTAAAAAGCAATATGAGTAGAAGAAATCTAAAGTTTAATTGATAAAATGAATTCAAATCCATAAGACAACATGAATGGAGAATAGCCAGTATTTTTTTTAACAATGGTATGATGCCAATTCTTTTTATTCTCACAAACTATTTTCTTTGTAATATAAATTAATTTTTTATTTGTTGATTCAGCTTGTCCATTATTTTGAGGATAATACTTTGAGAAATTACTTGAAATAATATAATAATGTCATAAAAACTTTAAATGTTCACTATAAATGGATTGAGGACCTTTATCTAAAATAATTTCATACAGAGCACTGAATCTATAGAAAATTTTAATTTCAAAGAATGAAATGAATTTAGCTGTAACATAACTCTCTTTAGCCTTAGGAAACTTCATAAAATACTTTTTAGAAGTTAATATATATCAATGTAAGTATAATAAGACAGATGAATATCATAAATAAAATCAATTCCTCATTTGGTAAATGATTTCTCAGGAATTACAAGATTTAAGGGCATTATTGGTAATCTATCTCTGCAAATAAATAGTTGACATGGCATACATGTATGAACTAAGTTATAAACATATTGAAATAATGTAGGCCAATAATAACATGCATGAAATTTTTTATAAGATGTATCCTTTTCTACATAATGACCACCATAACTTCCTTCATGACATCCTTTAAGAACTTTCTGGGTTTGATCATGGGTTAGGAATCTTAAAAATATGCCATCTATGTTTCTATAAAACAAAAAAATCTATTAAAAATAATTTTAAAGATTAGAATCACAAAGATTATATTTGTATTTTGTCTAACCTATTAGGGCAAGCCTTATTTTGAAAGTAATAATTAATTGATGATACCACATCTTCAGCCAACAAACAATCTCAATCAAATCATTCATTTCATGTCCAAAATTAATTTTTTTACAAAAATTAACAACTTTCATGGACTAAAAAATGAGGTTTATAATTCAAATAATCATCAATAGATAAAACCAAAAAAATTATACTATAAGAATTATTCTCAGCTAAATGTTTTTCCAAATCATTTCCCTTTATGGTTTTAGATGTTTTAAAATTATGATCAAACTATTGGATTCTCAAAATCTATTTTTATAACCTTACCTAAATAGTTGGTTGTTTAAAAATATATGAAAGAATAGGTATACTATATCTTACTACAACCTTGTTTCACTTCAAAAGATAATGAAATTTTATCAGTGAAGAAACAAAATATAAAACAAAATTTTTAATAAGGGGGTACCAAGATTCTATATCTTTTAGAATTTGTATAATATAACCAATAGGGTTTTCATCACAGTTTTCTTCACCTTGAGTGGTCACAACACTTATGGCTTTATCAAGTGTATATACGTAAAAAATGAATTATTTGGCTAAATTAGGTTTATCAAGTATAGGTGTAGTTGTAATGGCATTTATAACATTATTAAAGGTAGAATCTACATCTAAATTTTACAAATATGACAATTTTTTCTGTAACAAATTATGTAATGTATTATATTTATCAGTAAAATATGGTATGAATTTACACATAAAATTAATTTTGCTAAAGAAATATCTAAGACTAGATTGATCTTTAGGTGGTGGTAGCTCTTTAATCATTGTATTACATTTATGATCAATTAAAATACCATATTTATAAATAATATGTCCTCATAATTTTCCTTCAGTAACACCAAAGATAGATTTCTTGGGGTTTATAGAAATACCATCATTTATACATCTTTTGAAAACTTCACAAACTTTATATAAATGTTTTTTTTTTTTTTTTTTTGGAATGGACTATAAGGTCATCTAAGTAAACTTAAATGATTATTCCAATTAAATCATCAAAATCTACATGAATAGCTCTCTAAAAAGTAGCACCCAAATTAATGAGACCAAAAGGCATCCTATTTAAATAAAAATTTCCTCTTTGAGTAGTGAAATTTGTCTTATGCCTATCATCTGAATTGATAAATAATTGATTATAACCAGAAAATCCATCAATTAAAGACATCATTTTAGATCCTACAACTTGTTTCAAGATTAGATCAATACTTGGAAGGGGGAAATTATCTTTTACACTAGCATTCTTTAAATAACTTAAGTCTACATATAGTCTAATATCACTATTTTTTTAATGCACGGATACTAAATTAACTAACTAATCTAAATATTTTATAAGATAAATGATACCACCATAAATCATCTTATCAATATCTTTATTGATGGTGTCTTTCAATAAAAGGCTTATTATTATTATTTTCTACCTAACAAGTTTAATACCAAGTTTTAAAAGAATATGATGTTTAATAATATTAGTATCATAACCTTTAAGGTCTTTATATGATCAGGTAAAAATATTAATAAATTCTTAGAAAAATCAAATGAAATTTACATTGTCATTAGATGTACATTATATTCCTAGATAAACAAACATAGTATTTTTATCAGTTTCAAGTTTAACTAGAATATTTTTTCCAATTATTCTTCATTAAGGTTATTCAATACATGAAATCCTAAACTAATTATTTGAAGTAAACATTGATTCTAAACTCACCAAACTAGTAGGTAACTTATTAGTAATTAACTACAAATTATCTCCACAATTTAGCAAATAATCATCATAATCAAAATAATTACCTTTAATAAAAGAATTGATATGTTTGTCACATCTAAAAATAGGCTAATTTTCATTCAAATCAGGAATCTTAGGTCTATTTTTTTAAAAAAATAAAAAATCAATAGTGGGCTCACTTTCACCTAGAGTAAGGTTAAAAACAAAAACTTCAAACTTATCATCTCAAATATTAAATTCTCTAAGTATATGGGTGTCATTAAAATATTCAAAATTATCTAGTATTGCCCAAAACTTTTGAGTATATCAATAAAGATGAGTTTGATTCATTCTATAATTTTGTATTACTTGTCTAATAAATAATTCAAAATCACCAAAGATTTTTAATTGTTTAACATTCAATTCAATGGCATTTTTAAAACCTAAACATAAAGATTCAAATTCTATTATGTTATTATTAATATCAAAGGGAAATCTATAAGCATAACAAAACAATTTTACCCAAAGGAGGAATAAGACAAATTTTATCACCACTACCTACTTGTGAACAAGCTCCATCAAAATATAAAGACCAAAAAACATTATTGTAAAAGGTGTTATCTTGCTAATGCTTAGGTTCATATAAGGTTAACACCTCATACGTGTTGATTCCTATCTCTACATAAGAAATAATATGGGGTAAGGAATCAATATGATTACTAAACCAATTCTTTCTTTCATAGAAAAGAAATATCATTTCCTAATAGAACCTAAGTTGTATCTTTTCCCACAAATACGTTAGTTGATTTTAACCAAAATTTTCCTATAAGCATGGCATAATTAATAGGAGTATTTAAAATTTTAAGATTAGTCATACACCTATTACTTTTATCTTGTATAATCTTAATAACAAGATCATAAAACTTACCATAGTTTTTCATTTGGCATGAATCAAAACCTATAATTTTCCTATTATCTATTTCATAAGAAATTCCTAATTGGTCAAAAATAAATTTTGACATTATATTTTTTGATGCACTAGTATCTAGAATATAATTATAATGAATTTATTTATAATTTTAATAGATATGTAAAATGGTGGTATGTAATCAATAGGAGGATCGTATGTTCGAGAAAAAAATATAATGAGATTGTTAATTATTATTAATTTATTTTTGAAATCCTTGTACATCTTTAGAATTTGGATTCTTATTGGTATCATTTATTTTATCAAGCTATACTAGTAAACTAGTAGCTTGTAATAATGAAAATCCTACTTTTATAGTAGCCAAATCATCAATGATAATATAAGCTCCTACATATAAATGACACATATGCACATAAATTTTTGGAATTATAAGGAGGATATTGAGCATTATTAAATATAGTATATAAAGGGTTATTTTGTTGGGAACTAATTACAACATGGTTAGATGAAACATTATTATATGTATCTTTACCTTTATCAAGATTTTTAGAAGAATATTGATTGTTAGTCATGTTATCTTTCTAATTAGAATAATCTTTTTTCCTTGTATTAATAGTATAAGCATTTACATGTTTGATTTTATCTAAAGGCTCATTAAACACACATATATTTATATTGTCATCAAAATCAATGGAAATACTATATTTTCCTTGAATGCATCTTTTAAATTTGTACATAGATATACATATGTTAGGATCATGATCCAATTCACAAACATTATAATACTGAACCTTTTCTTTAATTTTATCTTTTTGAAGAAAATAACATTTTCTTGATGAATACGGCTTATGATCCAATTTTATTTTGATGGTGACCAGTTCATTGTTAAGGCCATTAATGGCTTTTAATTTTTTTGCATTATTAGAATTAAAAAAATTTGTAATTCTATCATTAAAAATAACATGTTTTATATTATTTTTATACTGAATACAAAAATTTATAGTTTAATCATAATCTATAATATCCTTATCTTCTAAATCCATTTTATACTTTAAAGGCAAAACACTACAAAAATATAGTCTAGACAATCTTTTTTTAGGTCTAACTTCACAAGGGATATTTTATCATAAACTAGTGAATCTGTCAATAAAATAATAAAGGGTTTTTCCTAGATCGATATAAATCTTTACTAATTCATTAATCAGATCCAAATCTTGTTTATGTTTACCAAAATAAAGTTCTAACCATTCTTCAATATCATTCTAGTTACAAATTACACTAGAGGGATGACTTCTAAAAGCATGATAAGTTTTTCCATCTAACATTTGAGGAAAAAAATCTAAGATAAAACTTTTAATTTATAATACATTAAGTTACACAATAAATGTAAAAGCATCTAAATGATCCTATGATGATTCACTAGGAGTTACAGATAAATTAAGAATATGAATACTTTTTAATGAAGAAAGTTTACCTAGCATGATCCAATATTAATTAGATTTCTATGAATCCAAGAATTCATTATTAGTTACTTCAACTTTATTTCTACTGATTATGAGACCTAGAATCAGGGCTTGATCTCTTTGTTGTATTTATTGAATTTGAGGTGGTTGATCTCCCCTTAGAATTTTTAATAAATTCAACTACTTGACCATACTAATTTAAATCTAAAGTTGTATTAGGAACATTAGGATAAATATTATCCTCATGATGAAAAGAATAAAAAAGAAAACAAACTATAGGTTGAGGATTAATAAGTAAGATCTATTCTCTCTCTTACCTAATTCATTGATCATTTTCTTGAATATGGTATTGTATTTTATGTGAAAGATGCTTCTACTTCATTGATTTTTTCTTACTCTTCTTCATTTATAACTTCAATTATGTAAGGTGGATCGTAAGGTCTATTATACCATGTAAAATGAATTAGATTAAAATTAATGTCAACCTAACCATCAACAATATCAATCAAAGTTGTATAATTGGAGGATGACCCCCAATGGTCATGGAAAAAATGAAAAAAAAAAAAAAAAAAAATCCCCATAAAAGTTGCCAAATTTATTGATGATCAAAATTGTCACATCAATAAATAAACCCTTTTACCTACTACTAAGGTTAAGGTAGAATTATACCAGTCTAATAGTAAGTATCTAATAGGTCACAAATAATCTTAGAGATGTGTAAAGAGGTTTTTAAATATTTTGGTAAATAATAAGTTAAACAATGACTATACTCTATTATAATTTGAAATCAAATGTTAATTGAATTAAAGGAAGGAATTATATTTGATTATATAATTTCACCTATCTGATAGATAAAGTCTACGGAAAAGATAACCTTTTAAAGGAAAGATCACTGATCTTTAATATCAATGTTTCATCAATTTGTCAACAATATTTTTATATGTCCATTAAAATCAAAATAAATCTAGAGAAAAGAAACAAAAATAACCCACTGATGAGTAAACCAACTAAAAAATGAAACCAAACAATGAAACTTATATAAAAACTAACATTAGAAATAATTAAGGTTATCTAAAAGAGAAATAAAAGTAAACAAGAAAAAAATAAGGAAGTAAATTAAATCTAAACATAACTTAAATAAAACTAACCTAATCTTGAGAATAACATCTAAGAGACTACAAAAAATGAAAATTAATCTAATGCTAATTAAATCTAATAAATAAAATAGAAGAATAATTTAAAAAAACACAATCTAGATCAAATAATGATTACTAATTAATAAAATTAAAAGAGATAAATGAATAGAAAATCTAAAATAAAACCTAAAACATACATTAAAAAAATTTAGAGATAAACAAAACTAAGAGATAAAAATCAAATTAAAAACCACTAAATGAAATGAAACTCAAATGAAAATGAAATATACTAAAAAAAAGATAACTTTAAAAAAGTAAGAATCAAAGATTTAAATGAAAATAAAAACTACGCTAAACTAACTAAAATAAAATCAAAATGTGTTGTAAGTCTTTAAAAGATTTGTATTAGTAGAAATAAAATAGGATTTTATTGAGAAATATATTCAAGTACACAATTTCTTCAAAAATGACAACTATTAAAATTTGAATACATCAATAAAATATCACACATAGTGATGTAATCATTATTTTTGGATTAAATATTTTTAATTATACACACACACACAGATATATATATATATATATATATATATATATATATATATATATATATATATATATATATACACACACACACACACTTTAGGTAATTGATTTATAAATTAAACAATCAATCTAGATATACCTACACTGATTAATCATGTTACTTAGCCATTAGAGAATTTATCATTAGTCTATTTTCAAAATTTGTATCATCTTAGATAATTTACACCAAAAATATAATGATGGATGAACTTTAAAGTAATTCAATGTCTTCAATAATACTTGTGTAATGTTTCTTCCCTTGTGATGTAACTTTTATATCCTTTTAAACAATCTCCTCAAAATATGGTTGAGAAATAAGTTATAAATAACTTAGTTATTTGTTAACTTTAATTTACTCTATAAATTCAATTAATTATCTTTTATAACTTGAATTTATGTTTAGTACTTTAATAAAATCTTAAGATCAAAATAAAATAATAATAATAATAATAATAGACCAAAGACAAATTTTAATGGGTGGGGCACTTAAGTCATTGCAATTTTTTAAAATAAACAAAATATGCCAAACAACATAATGACTATGACAATTAAATAAAATTATATACTATAAACATTATTTCAATATGCATTTTACCATTAAATTCAATAAATATATAATAAAAACAAATCATGTTGCATAAGTTATAAAATATTGTCATATATCAAAATATATAATATCCACAGTCAAAATGCCATAGTATCATCAACATAACATTAAATTATCAAGTATCAACAAACAAACTTAACCAACAATCCACTTGTCATCTATATTTGACAACATATCAATCAAAGGATATCCTTTATCCATCATATACTCTATTTAATTTATGGTAGTAATAGAAACTTAACCAATTTGGTGTTTAGTTCACTATCTTTATCATCAACCTCCAATTTAACTTTATTCACCATCATTGTTATAATACAAAAATATGAAGATGGAGGAGTGGTTTCACATATTTTACCTTTTGAAGGAAATAAACCTTCTTGTATAAGTGAATAAGATGTAAATTGGTCAATATTTAACCTTGAACACTCTAAAGGCTCAACTATTAGCTTGGGTGAAGGAGCTTTAGTATTCAATGGCATAAGGGAGTGTGGGTGTAACTTTATGTCATGATTTTTCCCACGTACACCTTGATGTGATTTCTTAAATGATTGGTTTAGCATGTTCATGGCTAATTTCTTCACTCCTTTGCATAGCTAGACTACATTATTATTCCAATATTGTGATATTGGACTTCATGTTGGTATAGTACATGTGTGTAGTAGTTGTTTCACTTCCTTGTTTAGCTGGATTATATTATTAGATCCCAATGCTATGATATATGATTTCAAGTTGATGCATTTATCCTACTTATAGTTCTACATATGATGATGTGTGAGTTATTTTATGTATTTGATACTTGATTTTAGTTTATTACTATT